>WNWK01005163.1:0-125666 GCA_009830355.1 Cherax destructor | reverse complement strand
ACCACTGTTACTAAAACTGCTACTACTAACACCACTGCTACTACTAACACCACTGTTACTACTAACACCACTGTTACTAACACTACTACTACTAACACCACTGCTACACTGCTACTAACACAGCTACTAACACTACTACTACTAACACCACTGCTACTAACACCACTGCTACTAACACCAATGCTTCTACTACTACTACTACTAACACCACTACCAGTAATACCATCACCCCTACTAACACCACTGTTACTAACACCATATACTACTAGCACTACTTACACCTGTGATATAGCTGTGCTGAGTTTCGAGAACTTTCTACTCTAGCAGCCCGACCAAGGCCAGTTTTTACTGTTCATCACCTGTTCAACCAGGCTGTCTGCTGGACCACAGCCATCACAGCCTTGTTGATCTGGCACTTGGTGAAGGAAGTGATCCCGCTTCCTCTTGAAAAATTCCACATATACTCCGGCAATACTTCCGACAGGCAGTCTGTGACAGGCAGACTGTGACAGGCAGACTGTGACAGGCATACTGTGACAAACAGCCTGTGACAGGCAGACTGTGACAGGCATACTGTGACAAACAGCCTGTGACAGGCAGACTGTGACAGGCAGACTGTGACATGCAGCCTGTGACAGGCAGACTGTGACAGGCAGACTGTAACAGGCAGACTGTGACAGACAGCCTGTAACAGGCAGACTGTGACAGGCAGACTGTGACAGGCAGACTGTGACAGGCAGTCTGTGGCAAGCAGTTTGTGACAGGCAGACTGTGACAGGCAGTCTGTGACAGGCAGACTGTGACAAACAGCCTGTGACAGGCAGACTGTGACAGACAGCCTGTGACAGGCAGACTGTGATAGGCAGCCTGTGACAGGCAGTCTGTGACAGGCACACTGTGACAGGCAGTCTGTGACAGGCAGCCTGTGACAGGCAGTCTGTGACAGGCAGACTGTGACAGGCAGACTGTGACATCAGCCTGTGACAGGCAGACTGTGACAGGCAGACTGTGACAGGCAGACTGTGACAGGCAGACTGTGACAGACAGCCTGTGACAGGCAGACTGTGACAGGCAGACTGTGACAGGCAGACTGTGACATGCAGCCTGTGACAGGCAGACTGTGACAGGCAGACTGTGACAGGCAGACTGTGACATGCAGCTTGTGACAGGCAGACTGTGACAGACAGCCTGTGACAGGCAGACTGTGACAGGCAGACTGTGACAGGCAGCCTGTGACAGGCAGACTGTGACAGGCAGACTTTCAAATACAGACTGTCACATTCAGTCTCATACAGGTTTTGGACTATGGCCTTCCAAAATTTTAATCTGGGGGCGGCGCCCCAAGGGAGAAGGGAGGTTTTTTTTTGCTGCACATTGTTAAGCGACAAATCACTTTACGTGTCTTTTATATGGATTTTTAAAATACACACACGACACACAATAATTTTTTTGTTTTGTTTTGCATTATGTTGACAAGTCCATTTTGAAATCCTTTTTTTTTTTTTTTAGCAGATTTCAAAAACACATCTCCAGCCTAACTTTATCACTTATAGCACAAAAATTCAGTCCAATTGAAATATATTCCATTATGTCTTAGATCTAAAAATATGGTTAATACAAGGTGGATGTGAAGACATGGGCCCTTCACAACCACCTCCTGACAAGGTGGGTGTGAGGGAATGGGCCCCTCACAACCACCTCCTGACTAGGTGGGTGTGAGGGAATGGGCCCTTCACGACCACCTCCTGACTGACAAGGTGAGGAGCCATCGAGCACACTACGAAATAAACAAGTCAGATAATCACTGTTAAAAGATCATGAACAGTCACTCGTTTGATTATTTTAGCAACAGCGAAGTAACGACTTACGAGGATAGGCTGAATAATGGCACTTTCCAATTCACTTGTGCTTTACAACTTCAACATAGTGCTGTGCTCAAGGCACTTCAAGGTCACAGCACCTTTCAAGACAGGAGAGATAGCAGGGCTGGTAATGTACAGAGGATGTATACTGTATGCATAGCAGGGCTGGTAATGTACAGAGGATGTATACTGTATGCATAGCAGAGCTGGTAATGTACAGAGGATGTATACTGTATGCATAGCAGGGCTGGTAATGTACAGAGGATGTATACTGTATGCATAGCAGGGCTGGTAATGTTCAGAGGATGTATACTGTATGCACACCATCAATAAAGTATTGGGAACACCACAAGGCACCCAGGCTGTTCTCTTTGAAGTAAAGAGATAAATCACTATAACAACATATGTGATATGTCAAGATCTCTTTATTAATGAAAATAAGATACCAGGCATATTAAGCAAATTTCCTAAATTTGCTTGTAACATATAAGTGACCTGTAGATATAAATACAAATATGTTAACCCTTTTGGGGCCTAGTTCCTAGCCCTTATATGTATCCGTATACACTTGTACTGCCCTCCACAGGGTGCATACCGCAAACATGGTAGCTGCCCTGGTTCAGGATGTCCTCCTGTAGAAAGTGATAACCCAGAGCCACTTCAGGCACCTGAACCCACTCCAACAGATCTCATCTCATCAGATAATATCTTGGAAGCAATTAAAGCAACAGGTACCAGGACACTCACACATATTCACAAAGCAGCCCGTCCACACGCAGCTGGGAAACTTACAGACCTCTTAATTAAAATAAACGATGGTTCTGCTATCCTAAATGTTCCACCAACCATCAAGGCATGGCACAACTTGCTACTTTTTGGCAATGTCTGTTGATAACCTCATTCACCTTCCCCATCAACACAAAAATGGGAGGCAGAACACCCACTCAATCCACTGAGGTCCAGGTAAATGGGAAGCTGGGGGTTCAGGTGAGTTATGAAAGGGGTTTGCGGCAGGGTTGTCCTCTGTCGCAAATCCTGTTTGGGTGTATGCAGGATCCTTTCTATAGACTGGTTAGGGAAGGGGTTTGGGATGGGGAGGTGGGTAGGGGTTGTGAGTCGGGCATAGTGGGTTATGTCGATGATACAACCGTCTTGGTGGGTAGTAGTGAGGGCTTATTACATGTGAATAGGATTGTGGGTATTTTTGGGGAAGCGACGGGTATGAGGGTGAATAGAGGTAAGTCAAGTTTGTTGGAAGTAGGTGCATGGGTGGGAGGGACGTTGGACAGTAGGAGCGGTTGGAAGTGCGTCGATAGGATTAAAATTTGCGGGGTGATTTTCAGTCATGATAGGGAATTGGCAAGAGAATTGAATTCAGTGGCGGTGGTGGACAGAGCTATAGATAGGTTGGGAGGCATTAGGTCTACAGAAGTAACACTGTTACAAAGGGCGGTGGTGGTAAATGTTTTAGTATATAGCAAAATATGGTTTGTTGCTGCTGTATATCCCCTCCGGGAGTGTGATGTAGAGGTTTTGGGAGGGTTTTTCGTTATATTTGGAGTCATGGGAGGCATTGGTTAGGTAGGGAGGTGGACTACTGGGTTGGGGTTGGGGGTTGGGGTTGATAACGCTACGTAACAGGCTTCAAAGTATTTTTGTTGAGCAAGAATATGTGGTAGGTGGGGGTCCAGGGGCAGGAGGGTGAATGGGGTCATGCAGGAGGTACGTAGGTGGTGGCGGGGTAGGGATCTGTTGAGATGTGAGGCTATGTTGAGGTTCCTCCTTGTAGTTAGGGAGCCTGGGAGGGTTAAAGTAGGTGTGTTGGATAGAGTGGGGAAGGGAGGTGTGGTGCAGGGTGCAGGTATTTATCCTATGTATAATTGGAAGTTAACGTGGCGTTGGATGAAGAAGTTGCGAATACCACCAAGAGTGCGTGAAACAGGTTATAGGTTTTTATTGGGTATTTTAGCGACGCGCACAGTTATTTAGAATGGGCATTATTAGGGATGGGTTGTGTGGATCATGTGGGGTCCTGGACACGGCGTATCATTCTCTGTATTTCTGTGATAAGTTGGTGGGGGTCAGGGAGTGGTTTAGTGGGGTTTACGGAGGGTGGGAGCGGGGGCTTGATGACCCTGAGGGCTTTGTGTTTGGACGTGGGGCTTTTCTGAGGACGTGGGTAGGGCGGTAGTTTACTTGGTGGTTGAGTATATACATATTGTGTGGTAATGCGGAGGCTCCCGGAGCACAGCGTATCCGAGCGTTGGCAGCAGGTATATATAGGTCTAAGTGTAGAAATCAGGTTATATATGCGGGGACATGGTGTAAAGCTTTCTCTCAGGGTTATAGGGACTTGACTATAGGTATTCTGTTGGGGAGTGAGGGGAGGGGGAGGTACCTCATTAAAGGGCTGGTCGGAAAAGGGGTATGGTCAGGAGTGTCGGGACAGGGGGTGACGGCGGGTGACATAGCTAGGGTTATGTACTTTCTCTCCGGTGTCACCTGATAGGGCGTCAACACGTGTCGTCCAGCAGACAGTGGTAGGAGGACAGGTGGACATATATTGTATTGTGTGTGATGATGCAAGTTTTTGCAATCACATGTCTAAACAGGTCTTGGACTTATGCGACTTAGGACGATCATTATGTTGTACCTTTGTTGGTCGCACGTAATTACTAGCTTAATGGTTATAGGTTGGAGTATTAGGGAAGAAAGGTGTTTAGGGTAAGGTTGGGTGTTTTTGTACTCAAGAGCGTGTTTTGTGCTATTTTGGCCTCAGCGTGAATGGCGTGAATGTGCGTGTCTCAGTCCATTGGACGTCAGGTTACAGGTGTGCCATAACATGTTTAATTTGTTGTTTATATACGGTGTAGGGTAAAGCTTCACGGATCCTACATTGTTACGTTTAGTTTTCTATTTAGGTTGATGGTGAAAGCTGTGAACCGTATATTGTTTGTCTTAATTGTGATTAGTATCGTTAGCATTTAGATGTCCTTAATGGGTTATTAACATGGTTTGATGCCATAGTATTATAATAATAAAAACATGAATGATGTTATAATTGTTAGGTGATTGTACATATGCCACAAGTATTGTATTTGTTTTGATTTATTATGCAGGCAGCTGTGTTCAGTGTTTATGTACATATTGTCCAATGTATTCATATTTCTGTAGGGTAAGTGTCCGCATCATGGCACTTACATATTTAGGTGGTTTCTTTTTTGTTTAGTTTGATGACAACCTTAGGTTATTTTAATACAGTAGTCTTAAGATAATTATATTGTATTGAATTATGAAGTATTTGGTGTTGTATCGTTATGTTTCAATTTGTATTGTCACTGTTTTGATTAATAAAATATAAAAAAAAAAAAATCCACTGACGGCGAAAAAATCAGAGGGCAACACAGTGGGAGCAATCAGAATTATCACCAGTGAAGATACAGTTGCCCCCAGGGATGCTGACACTGCTGAAGCACTTAGAGGAAAGCACCCTGCCAGGGAAACCAGGGGTACCAACAGTTCCAACACCTCTTTCCCCACTGTGGAACCACTGATTGTGCAAGACTCGGACATTTACAAAGCAATAATGTCATTCCCGTCTGGCTCTGCTGGGGGTTACACTGGAATAAGGTCACAGCATTTAAAGGAAATGGTTAATCCAGTTATCGGGGAGATTGCAGAGACACTGCTGTCAGAGATCACAAGGTTCGTCAACAATTCCTTGGCTGGTCTGATTTCTGACGAAATTAAACCTTTCTTTTTTGGTGCATCACTTTGTGCCCTTAAAAAGAAGGATGGAGGAATTAGGCCAATCGCAGTGGGCAACACGTTTCGCCGCCTCGTTTCTAAAGCTGCTGTCAGAAGTATTCGTGCAGAGGCAGCCATCATGCTTCAACCAAACCAGCTTGGGTTTGGGGTCTCTAAAGGAAGTGAAGCAGCGGTTCATGCAACAAGGGCGTATATCGACAACCTGCCTGAGGACAATGCAGTGGTTAAATTAGATTTCAAGAATGCATTTAATCTCCTGAAAAGAGACGTGGTATTAGCAGCTGTACAAGAACATTTCCCAGGTCTCTTCCCTTTTGTTTCAGCTGGATATAGCAAGAAATCAATCCTCCTGTTTAGAGAGTATGAAATCCCATCATCAGAGGGTCTCCAGCAAGGGGACCCTCTCGCACCATTTCTGTATAGCGGTTAGGAAAATCACAGTCAGACTGACCAGTGAGCTAAACATCTGGTTCCTGGATGATGTCACACATCACGGGGACAGGAAATGGGTCTCATCCTGAATCCATCCAAATGTGAAATCACCTCAGTCAATCAACAAGTGATAGATGCAGTGATATCAAAGCTACCAGGAGCAACAGTCACTGCCCCTACAAATAGTGTCTTGCTTGTAGCACCTCTGGGAAGCGATGCCATTGACACAATTCTCAGGAAGAAACTGGAAGAATTGAGGAGAATGGAACAACGAATAGGCAATCTTGACACCCATGATGCCTTGTACCTTCTTACAAAATGCTCGAGTCTGCCCAGGTTGACATATTTCCTAAGATGTGCTCCTTCATATGATAACCCTATACTGCACGAATATGACAGTATCCTGAGGCAGATCTTTACTAAAGTGCTTAACCTTACTCTAGAAGATGGGCAGTGGGACCAAGCTACACTCCCAGTCAGACTAGGAGGCATTGTGTCCGCAAGTCATCTCAGATTGCTCTACCTGCTTTCCTGTCTTCATGCATTGCATCCAGAGGGCTTGTAGCAGCGGTTTCCCCTGAACATCTTAGAGACAAGATTGGAATCCATGACAAAAGTTCGTTGACGGAGCCAGGATCTGGGATAATCTAACGGGCTCTGAAACCAGGCCTGCTCCCCCCAACAATTACAAACAGTCGCACTGGGATGGCCCAATAGTAGAGAATATAGCCTCAGCAATGCTTCAGAGTGTGTCAGGGAAGGATAGAGCCTGCCTCCTGGCAGTGAGAGCTAATCATGCAGGGGACTTTCTGTTGGCTGTTCCCAACTCCAGCATTGGCACACGCCTCGACCCACAGACCATCCGCATTGGTGTTGCCCTTCGACTTGCCGCCCCTATTCTCGCCGAACACAGATGTATTTGTGGCAGTGAAGCAGCAGACCGATTCGGGTACCATGGTCTTATGTGTCGTAAATCCGAGGGAAAGATTGCAAGACATGAAGAGGTTAATAACATTATCAAGAGGAGCCTCACAACAGCTGGATGCCCAGCAGTAAGGGAGCCACCCCAATTATGCAGCTCTGATGGCAACCAAAAGCGTCCAGATGGTATCACCCTTCAAGCCTGGACAGACGGCAAGCAGGTGGTGTGGGACTACAAATGGGCATCTACCTTGACTGATACCTATCTCCAATACACCAGGGAGGAAGGAGGGGCAGCTGCCACCTTCAGGGAGTCCCAAAAGTCCAGAAAATATGGAGAACTTGCCCATCATTATATGTTTGTTCCCATAGGCTCAGAGACCCTTGGTTCATGGGGAAAGAGTGCATCTAAGTTTCTCAAGGAGCTGGGCAAAAGACTCAACAGGGTAACTAGGGATACCAGGGCAGCTAGTTTTCTGTTCCAGCGACTCAGCGCTGCTGCTCAGAGGGGTAATGCATGCTGTATTTTGGGCACGTCGCACCAGCTCGGAGGAGCTGGATGAGATTTTCGCATTATAATCAGTGACAAAGATGTAACAATATGTACTAGACATGTATCTCTCACACCTAATGTACTGTATATGACATCTTTATATCAACAATGTATCTCTTAAATCTGTTGTACCATATTATGTAATAAAATATACCTATTGGTAAAAAAAGAATGAAAAGATGGGGTGGTAGGGGAAGTGGAATATTCAAATGGCTTCAGGAAGAAATCCAAATATACTTCCTTGAAGCCTTTTTATCCACTTCTCCGAGGCTATGGGTCCCACAATTTGCACCAGAGGTGGAGCCCATCATATATATACTATATATATATATATATATATATATATATATATATATATATATATAATATATATATATAAAAATATATATATATATATATATATATATATATATATATATATATATATACACACACATATATGTCGTGCCGAATAGGTAAAACTTGCGATTTTGGCTTAAATATCTTTTCGAATAAGGCAAAAAAAAATTTGCGTATGCAATAATTTCGCAAAAATCATTCTGAACCAAACGAAAAACAATATATTTCATTGTTTTTTGTTTGTTATTAAATTATTGTAACGTTATCTAAAATATATTTAGCTGGATTAGGCTAAATTAAATTGCGCTTGTTATAATAAGGTTAGGTAAGTTTTCTAAGGTTCTTTTGATACAAAATTATTAATTTTTACATTAACATAAATGAAAAACTATATCTTTAAATGCACAGAAGAATTTTTTTTAGAAAGGACTTAATTTTAAATGAGTTATTGCTAATGGACCAGGTTTACCTATTCGACACGAATAGGTAAAACTGTTCAATTAGGTATATATATATATATATATATATATATATATATATATATATATATATATATATATATATATATATATATATTTTTTAGCTGAGAATAATAAAATAAAGGATTTGACAGTTAAAAAAAATAGGGGAGTTAATAGAGGGGGAGTTGGAGGTATTGGGTAGATGGCGGAAATATTTTGAGGACCTGTTAAATGTTGATGAAGAGAGAGGAAGTAATTTCATGTACAAGCCAGGGAGGTATAACATCTAGGAGTGAAGAAGAGACGTATGTGAGTGTGGGGGAGGTGCGTGAGGCATTACGTAGAATGAAAGGATGTAAAGCAGCTGGAACTGACGGGATCATGACAGAAATGTTAAAAGCAGGAGGGATATAGTATTGAAGTGGTTGATACTTTTGTTCGGTAAATGTATGAAAGATGTGAAGGATATCTAGGAATTGGTAGAGAGTGTGGTTAACCATAGAATTGATGAAGGAAAAAATGTGAGTGGTCCATTGAGGTATCTGTGGAGACAAAAACGTTATCCATGGAGGCAAAGAAGGGAATGTACGAAAGTATAGTGTTACCAACACTCTTATATGGGTGTGAAGCATGGGTTGCAAATGCTGCAGCGAGGAGGCGGCTGGAGGCAGTGGAGATGTCCTGTCTAAGGGCAATGTGTGGTGTAAATATTATACAGAGAATTCGTAGTGTTGAAATTAGGAGGTGTGGAGTTACTAAAAGTATTATTCAGAAGTTGAAGACGGGTTACTGAGGTTGTTTTGCCATTGAGAGAGGATTTAGAAAACAGAATGACTTGGAGGGTGTATAAATCTGTCGTGGAGGGAAGGAAGGGTAGGGGTCGTCCTAGGAAAGTAGGGAGGGAGGGGGTAAAAGAGGTTTTGTGTGCAAGAGACCTGGACATACAGTAGGCATGTGTAAGCGTGTTAGATAGGAGTGCATGGAGACGAATGGCTTTTGGGACCTGTTGGAGTGTGATCAGGTAATATTTTGTGAAGGGATTCAGGGAAACCGGTTAGCCGGACTTGAGTCCTGGAGGTGGGAAGTACAATGCCTGCACTTTAAAGGAGGGATCTGGGATATTGGCTGTTTGGAGTGACATCTAAACCATCATAACTGGACAAAGACAACGATTATGTGTGAATAATGGCGAAAGCGTTTCTTTTTTGGGTCACCCTGTCTCGGTATATTTATATGGAAGTGTAGAATAAAAGCAGTGACCAGCAGGGGTGTCATGGGTACAATTAGAGAACAGTGTCAACATGCGTGGACCAAGATTCTTCAGCACACTACCAGCAGATGCCAGAAATATTATCGGAGTAATGATAAAAATTTTCAAGAAGAAACCAAACAGCTTGGTTGATCAGGAGGCTAACGGGGAAGCCTGGTCCCAGACCTGGCTGCTGGGGGCACAAGAGCTCTTGAAACTGGTCACAGGTAAGCCACGGGTGCACACAAAGACAAATAAAATTAGTTGCTGCAGCACCAACAGCAGCAGCAGCGGCGGCAACAACAGCAGCAGCAGCGGCAACAACAGCAGCAGCAGCGGCAACAACAGCAGCAGCGGCACCAACAACAGCGGCAACAACAACAGCAGCAGTAGCAGCAACAACAACAGCAGCAGCAGCATCAACAACAGCAGCAGCAGCGGCAACAACAACAGCAGCAGCGGCAACAACAGCAGCAGCAGCGGCAACAACAGCAGCAGCAGCGGCAACAACAACAGCAGCAGCGGCACCAACAGCAGCAGCAGCGGCAACAACAACATCAGTAGCAGCAACAACAGCAGCAGCAGCGGCAACAACAACAACAGCAGCGGCAACAACAGCAGCAGCGGCAACAACAGCAACAGTACTAACAGTAGCAGCAACAGTACTAACAGTAGCAGCAACAGTACTAACAGTAGCAGCAACAGTAGTAACAGTAGCAGCAACAGTAGTAACAGTAGCAGCAACAGTAGTAACAGTAGCAGCAAAAGTACTAACAGTAGCAGCAACAGTACTAACAGTAGCAGCAACAGTACTAACAGTAGCAGCAACAGTAGTAACAGTAGCAGCAACAGTACTAACAGTAGCAGCAACAGTACTAACAGTAGCAGAAACAGTACTAACAGTAGCAGAAACAGTACTAACAGTAGCAGCAACAGTACTAACAGTAGCAGCAACAGTACTAACAGTAGCAGCAACAGTACTAACAGTAGCAGCAACAGTACTAACAGTAGCAGCAACAGTACTAACAGTAGCAGCAACAGTACTAACAGTAGCAGCAGTACTAAAAGCAGCGGCAACAGTATGGTGACAGCACTAACAGCAGCAGCAATAACACGAACAACAAAAGCACTAGCAGGAGCGGCAACAGCACTAATAACAGCAGAACTACCACTAACATCATAACAGCAACAGCGGTAACAGCAACAGTACTAAAAGCAGCAGCAGCAGCACTAGCGGTAACAGCAGCAGTAACACTAACGGTAACAGCAGCAGCAACACTAACAGTAACAGCAGCAGCAACATTAGCGGTAACAGCAGCAGCAACACTAACAGTAACAGCAGCAGCAACATTAGCGGTAACAGCAGCAGCAACACTAACGGTAACAACAGCAGCAACACTAACAGTAACAGCAGCAGCAACACTAACGGTAACAGCAGCAGCAACACTAACGTTGCGTCCCCTGAATGGGACCCAATGTATATTATATGTATATATTATCTTTCATATAATTTTATATTGCCGATATTTTCATTAATAGCTAAAAATCAAAATATCTTGCTTTATATTATTTATACCTGGCCGCTTGTTAGGCAGTTTTGGGTGAGGTGCCGTCGCTTGTGTAAGCACCTGCTAGTCAGGTGCTTACACCTGATGTGGGGCCTGTAGTCCATGCTTCACTCTCTCCATATCTGCTTCTTGTCCTAGAAACATCTCTCTTGTCTCTCTGGCTCTCTGTTCGTGATTTAGACTGTGTTGGTTGGGTATGATTTCGCTGGATAGCCTAAACATACTTCTTGTAACTCTGTTTACAGAACATTGTTCAGAATTAGTGATTTTTGACGTTTTTCTGAGGTTCACTGTCGTAGTCTGGGATTTGGGTATGCTGAATTTAGATTCAGTATTAAGAGAGTTTTATGCCTTTTATAGAGGATCTGCTGAAGGTCCCCAGTTAGGGTCGTTAATTTGTCTCCTTGTTCCTGACGCTGTGCTGCTGCTTATTGCTACTTTGTACATTATTGCTGTTCGGTGAATGGTTCAAGCAAGCTGTTTGACTCCCTTGATGGTCGAGAAGATAGATTTGTGGACTTGTCAGTCACTGTTAAAGTGACTGAGACATAACGAGCACTCTGAGCACTTACACACATTCTCACACTTACACACATTCTCACACTTACACACATTCTCACACTTACACACATTCTCACACTTACACACATTCTCACACTTACACACATTCTCACACACACATTCTCACACACACTTGCATACTTGATATCAAGGTACCAGACGGTACTTGTGAGTCGTACTGTACGCAGTGTGCCCTCAGCACTGTACTACTGTATGTACAATTTAACACTGAACTACAAGAAAAGTGTAGGAGTTTATATTCTGAATTATATCAAACATTTATTTTGGTATTGTCCACCTAGACAACTTTGTTATTAAAGATCTCAGATTTGATTTCGATGGTTTAAGTTCAACTAGTTGGAATCCCGAAGTGCTATTAAAATGTCTATTGGATAACTGGACTAGAATTTATTCTGAATTACAAAACTAGAAACAAGTAAGATGCTAGAGGGGGATAAATAAGTTGACCTTCTAGTATTCTCTGGAGATGTCTATACTTCATGGATATCGCATTTTCTAACAACTAACAGCAACAGTACTAACAGTAACAGTAACACTAACGGTTAGTAGCAACAGTGCTAACAGTTGCAGCAATACTAACAGCAAGACAGTAGTAACAGCAACAACACTCACAGCAGTAACACTCACAACACAGCAGCAACACTCACAGTAACAACACTCACATTATCCCCTGACATTATCCCACACGCAGTGTTCTTATTGAATAAATACCACTTGTTCGTGGTTACAATATATATATATATATATATATATATATATATATATATATATATATATATATATATATATATATATATATATATATATATATATGTATGTATAAGCTGTGTGTCCTTGTATTATTGTTAAGTGGTTGACTAAGCTCCTGGATTCGCAACATTGACTCAATAAAATATAAAATTTCTTACAAATGCGTCTTTTTACCTAACAAGTTATTTTTACTATTATTATTATTAATTTATATAAGAATTCTAAGTCAGCTATATTTTTCAAATAGGAAAATTAGGTAATATGGTCGTGCCATATTATCATTCTTAGTACTTTAATATTTTTGTCAAATGGTCTATAAAATCTTCAAAATGAATTATCTAGCAATAATTTGCCTTGCGATCGTGGCTTCCGAGTGGTTAATACGTGGTAAACAATCCGAGTAACTTAACTCCCATGCTAAAGTCTTATAGCAATAATGGGAAGGCTTAGAGAAGAAAATGAGGAAAAATATATTTGGACATTACCTGACCCCTGACAGCTATGATAAGCAGTCAGTCTATTATTTAATGTGGGAATATCTTCCCTTTATAGTCAGTGACACACACGTCCAAAAAATAGATACGATTAAGATTGAAAAGTATAGGAAACTCATCAAAAAGGCAGGTGAAGAGCCAGCCCGTCCGCCTAAACTGGCTCTGTTCACCTGGAAATACCTAATGAACTTAACATTAGTTTGTATTTTCACTTGGAATGCTTTTATAGAAATATTTAAAGTTGCTACCACTAACACACATGATACAGATAGCTCTCTCAGCGACTATATTGAAAAAATCACTCATAGAGTGCGCAAGAAATGGTTCCCAAAACCTGATGTCAGCGTGTCACCAGAACCAGATGTCAGTGTGTCACTAGAACCTGACGTCAGCGTGTCACCAGAACCTGACGTCAGCGTGTCACCAGAACCTGACGTCAGCGTGTCACCAGAACCAGATGTCAGCGTGTCACCAGAACCTGACGTCAGTGTGTCACCAGAACCTGACGTCAGTGTGTCACCAGAACCTGATGTCAGCGTGTCACCAGAACCTGACGTCAGCATGTCACCAGAACCTGATGTCAGTGTGTCACCAGAACCTGACGTCAGTGTGCCACTAGACCCTGACATCAGCGTTTTCAGACAACTTATTGATGACCGTTGCTTCGGCAAATTTTCGTGGAAACAAATACAGGTAAAACCCTGGAAACATCCAATACTACATGTATTTGGATAACCCTGGATTCTTTAGAAACCAGGAATGTTCTCGCGCTGCAAAGACTTCCGTAGTGGAACATACGGAATAAATAAACTACCCATCGTAGTATAGAAGCAGCGGACGAGTGGAGACGAGACTCATATGCTGAGGAGACTTCGCGAGCATAGCATCCCAGGAGTGCCAGTTATTATGGGGAAAGTTCTTGCTGAAGATGATTATCCTGAGGCCCTCATACTAGATTATTATGAGGGTAAAACCTTCAGTAAACTTCGCAAGTCTTTAAGGCATAGGTTTCATTGTATTCGGGCGCTCCATGAGGTATCTTTAATATTGTGCGCACTTCATGAAAGGCATATACTACACGGGTCCATTAATCCATCTAATGTAGTTATTTAGATAGGAAACACCTGGGTTACCACTACTTTGGTTGATTATAGCCGGAGTAAACTAGTGGAACCCGGAAACAAACAGCAGTTAGAAAAAGATGTTGAACAATTGCTTAATTTGATCAACATGATTGTTCCTCGACAGAAAAAAATGTCAATGCAAGATGTAAGAAACGTAACTAAGGAGAGCATCGTAACCGCTCGTGGGATGAGTAAAATAATCGAGTCGATTAAAGCAGAAGCCGAAACCGTTTATTAAATCTAAATAGATGACTCGTAGATCTATTTCTTGGGCCTACTCCTGGAACATACTCAAAATGAAGATTTACATTTATTACATTGAGACTCTCCCCAGTATCAGGACCTAGGATCACCATAATTAATGAAAGTGTTAATAAGCCAGAAGGCCTGGTGCAGTGCGCCTTCTTCATTTAAAGACCCATGAGAGGTCAGACTGTATCATCCAGGAGATACTGAAAAGATTAATATTATTTTTATTATAATTATTATTATATATTATTATATTTTATTATTATATATTATTATTCCTACTGCTACAACTATTAATATATATTTGGCTACGAGACACCATCATCATCTTCCCCCTCACCTCTACCGCCGCTTCTAGACTTCAATCAACAGTAGAGATAATTTTCTGTTTACAAACACTTGGGTGTGTGAGACATTTCTACAGTGAATTGTGTTATTCACAGACTTGTGTAGAATCAGTGTTTTCTTGTTCATTAATTTTCAATACTTTTTTCAGTGTTATCATTTAATTTCGTCTTATATTATATAAATGTTGTGTTGTGTTAATTCTCTACACCTGAAGTATTCATTTCTTGTATCCAAATTTATTTTTTGACTTGTTTGCAGTATAATTGTTTTTTATATATATATATTTTTTCAGTCATCCAGTGAAGTGCTTATTTATTTTGTTACTTTGTGTTATTTCAGTGTTGTGTTTTACACAATATTTCAGTGTTGTGTTTTACACAATATTTCAGTGTTGTATTTTACACAATATTTCAGTGCTGTGTGTTACACAACGCCATATCATCTGTGTCAAGACAGACCATAGTGCCATATGTTCTTTGTCAAGACAGACCATAGTGCCATATCTTCTGTGTCAAGACAGACCATAGTGCCATATCTTGTGTGTCAAGACAATTATGTTTTGCCACACCTGCCAACATATTTGTTATTTATTTGATTATAGCTGTGAATGATCCCTTGATGTTTCTGTGTTCTGCAACGTGAAAGTGTCATTTCTTAGTTTTGTACATTGTATCATTTTTATTCATATCAATATTTCTTTGAACAAATTCACTCTTAGTGTACATATTTAAAGTAAAGTGTTCCCATTGTTCTATTTGAGTTAAATTGTTTTGCTTAATTTGCAATTAAGTGTTAAAGTGTTCAAGCTCCATGTCCCCAGTGCAATTTTTTTTATTGATAAATTGACTAATTCTGCAACTTACTTGCATTGTAAAATTTATTATTCTGCAGTGATTAATTTCTCTCATAATTTTTTATATAGTATTTTGTGCTCTATTTTATTTTAATCATTGTTTATTTCTCCAAAGTGATAAATTATAATTGAGTGGAATCTTTTCAATATTACAATTAACTTAGTTGTGTTATCATTGCATATTAATTTCTTTAGTGCCATTTTCTTTTTAGAAAATTTGTTTTTCCAGCATATTTTCCAATTGCATACAATTTAGTGATTCTATTTTATATTCTTTGCATTAATTTACAATTTTATTAGTAAATTTCTTTATTGAATTAAGAGTAAAGACACCTCAAATTACAGTAAAATTTCCCTTTTCTTGCATTTTCAATGTGTTTCTTTATCTTGAACAGTACATTTCAGTGAGTTGTCCTTTCTCATGCAGCATGTCTTAAACATTTTAATTACTTATGCAAAACTAGTTAAATATTTTTCATTTCAATTTTAACTACTTGTGTCATATTTTATTATATTTTATTATTCATTGTTCTTGTCTTAATTATTTTTGTGCAAATTTGCAATTATGTCTCACATACCTTCGAATGGTACTGTAGTAAATGACGTTAATCAGGCCCCTCAGGCTAATGCTGTCCCTGTGAACATTCCTAATAGTCCCTTACCGACTGACAGACAGTATCTAGCTCTTGAGCAATGTATTTGTTCTCACAGCTTGTATCTGAGATTTGTCACAGTGCTGCGGAATGTGAAGTTCAGATTAAGTTCTTATAGATATGTGCATTACTTATTAACATAGCCTGGTCACGGACCGGGCCGCGGGGGCGTTGACCCCTGGAATTCTCTCCAGGTAGACTCCAGGTAGCCAAGCGGTCAGGCACTAGTAATCCTGTCACTCCTGTCTGTGTTCCACTACAACTTCAGGCATGCAAGATAGTGTCCAGTTGCCTCAGGTGTCTGAGGAACCTTGAGTGATAAGTCTATTCTTGCAATCTCGCTAGTTCAAGTAGTAGTTCCTCCCCAGGGACGCCTTGTGAAGAAAGACTACTTGCAATGAGTATGTCATCTCTTGCTGATGTCACAAGACATTGCAGAAAGACGTTTCTGTGGCTAGTGTCCTCACTAGAGTGTCTGTTGTTGTTGTTGTGTTCCAGATGGTGATAATATCCTAGTTGACAGTCATCCTTGTAAAGTTAGGAGTGGTATGTCAAATAATTACTGCATATACGATCCGTTTCTCCCTTGCTAGTATTTCGTGTTATAGCGTTACCTATTTCAACCGGGGAGAGTCCAATCCTCTCCACCGAGCCTATTCTTTCCTTCAGTAAGAAAGCACTCTTAAGTCTTTAGTAACAGATAATGGAGGTGAATTCTGTAATAAGATTCTTGAAAATTTGTGCACTTTGTACAAGATCTCTAAATCGACCATTGTTCCTCACCATCCTGCCAGTAATGGTTTAGAGGAAAGAACTAATAAGAACATAAGAACATAAAAAAGGAACACTGCAGCAGGCCTACTGACCCATGCAAGGCAGGTCCATCACTCCCCTGGAGTGATGGACCACCTGGAGTTAACCCTTTCCAGGTAAACTCCAGGTAGTCAGGTCACTTCTACTTAAGGAATAAGTATGGCATCTGACCTAGTAGCACAAGCTAGTCAGGTCCAACTCACACCCACCCACACCCTCTCATGTATTTATCTAACCTATTTTTAAAACTACACAACGTCATAGCTTCTATGACGGTACTCGGGAGTTTGTTCCACTCATCCACAACTCTATTAAACCAGTGTTTTCCTATATCCTTCCTGAATCTGAACTTTTCCACTTTGAAACCATTGCTGCGAGTTCTGTCTTGGCTAGATATTTTCAGCACGCTATTTACATCCCCTTTATTTATTCCTGTTTTCCATTTATACACCTCAATCATATCTCCCCTAATTCTACGCCTTTCTAGGGAGTGCAGATTCAGGGGCCTCAGTCTATCTTCATAGGGAAGATTTCTGATACATGGGATCAACTTTGTCATCCTCCTCTGTACGTTTTCCAGTGAATTTATATCCGTTCTGTAATACGGTGACCAGAACTGTGCAGCATAATCTAAATGAGGCCTAACCAAAGATATATAGAGTTGAAGAACAACCTGAGGACTTCTATTATTTATACTTCTGATATGAAGCCAAGGATTCTGTTAGCTTTATTGCGAACACTTATGCACTGTTGTCTTGGTTTCAGATTACCTGCAAACTAGAACTCCTAAATCCTTCTCACAATCACAAGTATTAATATCTAAATTATTCAGTTTATGTGTGGCATGGTTATTGTCCTGCCCAACATTTAGAACTTTGCATTTGTCTACATTAAACTGCATCTGCCACATAAGCAAATTTGCTTATGTTGCTATTTATTCCCTCTGCTATGTCGTTTATGTAAATTGTAAACAACAGGAGGCCCAAAACTGATCCCTGTGGGACACCGCTTGAGACGTGCCCCCATTCTGATTTCTCCCCATTTATGCAAACTCTCTGCCACCTATTTGTCAACCATGCCCCTACCCAGGTAAAAAATTCTCCTATTCCGTGTGCCTTACGTTTCCTCAATAGTCTCTGATGTGGGACTCTATCAAAAGCCTTACTGAAGTCCATATACACAATATCATATTCATTACCATGATCTACCTCCTCAAACACCTTAGTGAAAAAAGTTTGTAAATTCGTAAGACCGTGTTGAGATTCATTGTACTTGATGTCTTGAGAGCCACTATCAATCCCAATAGTGTGACCTGGGATGAAGTAAAACCAGATGTTCAGTATGCAATAAATTCTGCTTATAATGCTTCAATAGGTGACACTCCACATTATGCGTTGTACGGTGTCAATAAGCGTTTGCCTTATGAGTTGTTATATTCTAATCTGAAACCAAATTACAATCCTGATGATTTCATAGCAACTCGTACCAGCCAAGATCAGTGTTTTCAGAAGGATCCATGAAACACTTCATAAATCTACAGCAGAATTTACAAGAGTAACTAATACTCGAACAAAACCGACCAAAATTAAAGTATTTTCAAGAGTTATGCTGACTAACTTTAACAAAACGTCTGCAATGCCTAAGCTTGATCAAAAGTTTATTGGTCTTTATAGAGTAGTTGAACATATTAATGGAAATAAGTAAAAGGTTAGAAAAATCAGTACGGGTCAGTATAAGAATTGCATTTAGATCATATGAAGTTAGTATGTGATGAGGACGAGGTCCCTGACAACCAGACAAACGAGACAGACTCTGACAATCCTACTGATGCTGTACCCTTTACCTTTAATGATCAGTCAGACGATCAACCTGAATGTCGTTATTCCCTACGTACACGACAAGTATTGAGAAGTCCTCAAGTATCATTTGTAAATACCAATTTAGATCTTCCTCAACCACAAATTGAGTTACCCATTACAACAGAGTTTGATCCTCCCAGAGATGATAATCATTCTGCATATGTCAATCTCACCCTAGCAGAGTTGGGGTTAAATGTAAATAACCTGAATAGATGAATAATATA
This sequence comes from Cherax destructor, assembly GCA_009830355.1. Taxonomy (NCBI): domain Eukaryota; kingdom Metazoa; phylum Arthropoda; class Malacostraca; order Decapoda; family Parastacidae; genus Cherax; species Cherax destructor. The sequence continues at coordinate 106,564 of WNWK01005163.1, read as the reverse complement.
GTTTAACTTGTATTTCAATTGTATGCTACAATATCAACTTAGTATTATTCAAGATTTTTTTTTTTTTTGTGTTTATGTTCTCTCCAAATTCTGAGATTTAACAGTAAGATTTGAGTGCACAAAGTCTACCTTTTCTGCTAAACACTTCCTTTTTTGTAAATATATTTCCTCAGAATCTGTAGATCACATGAATACAGATTGATCGATCAATTTTTTTTATCTTTTTTATTGTACTATTCCACCGTTGAGCCTATTAATTCCTAAGAATTGTGTTATATCATACCTTGTAATGCATTACAATAAGATCCATTACATTGATTTCCATCCCGATAATAGCCTTATGTAGTTATAATGTTCAACTGTTGTGTACTTTGACATTGTATAGAATCAGTCCAGAGCCGTACCCCTGTCGCCTTTTGTTTGTATTAGCTGTATGTTGGGACGCTATACGTAACATGGCCGAGCTGTCAGTAGTAGTTCAGTAGCAGTATTTTCTATCTTACCAACCGTTAAGTGAGTCACAAGCCTTTCACATGATCACTGTCACTACTAGTCTTTCTGCTGACCTAGCTAGTGTCATAGGTCACCCTTTGAATGCCGTGAGCGTCCTCGCTCACGAGCAGCAGTTCAAGACAGGATAGCAGAGTAGACAGGTCAGGCGAAGGCGGCTTTGAGTGTTCTCCCATTATTATCACTAATATAAGTTACCAAGCCAGCCGGTTGTGTTTATTACCAAAATCTCAATCGAACCCCACACGACAACAACAGCAACACTCACAACAGCAACACTCACAAAACAACACTCACAACACAACACTCACAACAGCAACACTCACAACAGCAACACTCACAACAGCAACACTCACAACACAACACTCACAACAGCAACACTCAAAACACAACACTAACAACACAGCACTCACAACAGCAACACACACAACAGTAACACTCAAAACACAACACTCACAACAGCAACTCTCACCACAGCAACACTCATAACACAACACTCACAACACAACACTCACGACAGCAACACTCACAACACTCACAACAGCAACACTCACAACAGCAACACACAACACAACACTCACAACAGCAACACTCACAGCACAACACTCACAACAGCAACAATCACAACACAACACTCACAACAGCAACACTCACAACAGTAACACTCACAACACAACACTCACAACAGCAACACTCACAAAAGCAACACTCACAACAGCAACACTCACAACACAACACTCACAACAGCAACACTCACAACAGCAACACTCACAGCACAACACTCACAACAGCAACAATCACAACACAACACTCACAACAGCAACACACAACACTCACAACAGCAACACTCACAGCACAACACTCACAACAGCAACAATCACAACACAACACTCACACTCACAACAGCAACACTCACAACAGCAACACTCACAACACAACACTCACAACAGCAACAATCACAACACAACACTCATAACACAACAATCACAACACAACACTCACTGGATCAGTAGGGGATTAAGAGGTAAAAGGTAGAGGAGGGAGTGGGAGAGTAAAGGAGAAGACTGGAGTAAGGGAGAAGACTGGAGTAAGGGAGAAGACTGGAGTAAGGGAGAAGACTGGAGTAAGGGATAAAGAAGCGGAGAAGGGATAAGGGACAAGGGAGAAGGGAAGTATTGAGGTATGATGATGCAAGAAAGGTAATGAAGAATAACAAGATAACAAGGGAAAGAGGTAGGAAAGGAGGGAGGGATAAAGGGAGGTGCGAAAGCAGGTAGTTAGGGTGCGAGGCAGGGAAAGATAAGAGGATGAGAAGCTAAGATGGAAGCTTGAGGAGGGAGATTATTAGGGAGATAATTAACAAGGGAGAGTGAGGGAGATAATGAGCAAGGGAGAGAGTGAGGGAGATAATGAGCAAGGGAGAGAGTGAGGGAGATAATGAGCAAGGGAGAGAGAGAGGTAGATAATGAGCAAGGGAGAGAGTGAGGAAGATAATGATCAAGGGAGAGAGTGAGGGAGATAATGATCAAGGGAGAGAGTGAGGGAGATAATGAGCAAGGGAGAGTGAGGGATATAATTAACAAGGGAGAGAGTGAAGAAGAGAGAGAATGGGCAAGGGAGAGAGTGAGGTAAGGAGGTAGATAGGGAGGACACAATAGGCATAACCATCAGGTGAGGTAATCAATAGAGCAGTGGAGCCTCCTTCCCCCCCTCCCCTTAAACCCTCCCCTCCCTCTCCCTCTTCTCTCTCCTCCCCTTAAACCATGCCCTCCCACTCCCCCTCCAGTCCCCTTAAACCCTGTCCTCCCTTTCCCTCTTCTCTCCCCTCCCTTTAAACCCTGCCCTCCCCCTTCCTCATTATATTATCCGTCTGTCAACACATTGCCCCCTTCCTCACCCTTTCCCCTGCTCCAGGGGTCACTGCTCCCCCGGTACGTACGTACGTATGTATGTATGTATGTATGTATGTATGTATGTATGTATGTATGTATGTATGTATGTGGTGGAGCTGTTATTAACATGTGCCTGAGATCTGAAGAACTTAGAGTGAGGTCGAAATACGCAGAATTTGTCTTTTTTTGGGACTCCATTTGTGATGGTTCGTATTACGTATGTATACAAGCATACATGGAGCTCTTTTTCCGTTTCAGTGGATACATAGGGAATATGGATAACTTATGTGGCGGCATAGCAACTATATTTCCAGCTCTTGGTTCAACTGACAATTGTGTTCCAGAGGTGTGAGCAAAGTTCAGACCTCTGGAACAAACTTCCGAGTACCGTCATAAAACGTTGTGTAGTTTTAAAAATAGGTTAGATAAATACATGAGTGGGCGTGGGTGGGTGTGAGTTGGACCTGACTAGCATGTGCTACTAGGTCTCATGCCCTGCTCGTTACTTAAGTGGAAGTGACCTGACCTGATTAGGTTGGGTCATTGGCTTAAGCTGGTAGGAGACTTGGACCTCCTTGATGGGCCAGTAAGCCAGCTGCAGTGTTCATTCTTTCTTATATTCTTATGTTCCCTGCAACACAATTGTTATCAAAGATTTGTTAAGTTATACCATGAATTAAGACAGATCCTGGACTTCACCTTACCAAACACACAAAGCAAATGCGATTGTAATTATGGACAAGGGAAATTATAGGGGAAAAATAAACATATATTAAGAGACGGAAACTCAGGCGTTTTTTAAAGCAGCCAGGTTAGGTTAGGTTAGGTTAGGTTAGGTAAGGTTAGGTTAGGTTAGGTAAGGTTAGGTAAGGTTAGGTTAGGTTAGGTTAGGTTAGGTTAGGTAAGGTTAGGTTATGTTAGGTAAGGTTAGGTTAGGTTAGGTTAGGTTAGGTTAGGTAAGGTTAGGTTAGGTTAGGTTAGGTAAGGTAAGGGTAGGTTAGGTTAGGTAAGGTTAGGTAAGGTTAGGTAAGGTCAGGTAAGGTTAGGTTAGGTTAGGTAAGGTTAGGTAAGTTTAGGTAAGGTTAGGTAAGGTTAGGTAAGGTTAGGTTAGGTTAGGTTAGGTTAGGTTAGGTAAGGTTAGGTAAGTTTAGGTAAGGTTAGGTAAGGTTAGGTAAGGTTAGGTTAGGTAAGGTTAGGTTAGGTTAGGTTAGGTTAGGTAAGGTTAGGTAAGGTTAGGTAAGGTTAGGTAAGGTTAGGTTAGGTAAGGTTCGTCAGGAAACAGGACAAGTGTTTCCTGACGCGGGTCTTAGATGATGACCCGCCGTTGGAGCTTTTGGTCATCTGACCGAGGCCTTCCGCTGGCTTACCGGTCCACCCCTTTAAAAATTATGGTCATTAAAGCAGCCAGGAGTCACTCAGTCCCCCATACATGAAGGCAGTGTTAACCTTGAGTCGTCAACTGTTGGTGGACTTGTTTCACCTCTCGTTTTCATCAGGGACTTCTTGCACTATCTACTCCTTGCACTATCTACCGAGCGTCTTGTTGCATACAGTGATATCCATTCACCTAATCGTAACAGCGCGATTGCCAGCAAATCAACGAACGTGTTATTACGATTTCGTGAGTCATTATGGCGGCTTTGAAAGGATTTTAAGCCATCCCACTCAGCCCCACGCTGGTGTGGGATGCGTCTGTAAAAACCTGAATTAGTGGTCACAGTAGTGGCCCATGCTAACCTCCCTATGGTGTACAGAAATATACCTAGTTGGGTGATTCTTATTGCAGCAAGCTGGTCCAGTGGTTAACGCACTGCCATGGGTTCAAACCACCACCCGTTCCCTGACGTGAGTAATCTCGGTGTCACACACCTGACGCCAATCTCTCAGAATTTACCAGGTATAGATTATGATGCAATTTTTTTCCGCCTGCGCTCCAGGAAGTGCAATCTGAGGGACTTTAATCGTCACCAAGAAGTGATTAGCTTCATGTACACGAGCAGTGAACGTTCTATGTACACTCTCCAGATGCTCAGCTACATCTGTCTTACACGGGGATGCACGACACCTGTGCTGTCATCACCTCTGCCTAACTGGGGTGTCTTAGCAACGTGACTTCACTTGAAGTTACTCTACCACCCACACCACAACACCCACTACTGTACCTACTACCATTACCACTACACCCACTACTGTACCTACTACCATTACCACTACACCCACTACTGTACCACCAATGCCACCACACCCACTACTATACCACCAACACAACTACGCTATTACACACACACGAGCTATTAAATCTCTGCACCAAATTCACTTTAAACCAGCAAATATTAGAGCCAACACGACTAGAAAATACGCTGGACCTCATCTTCACTAACAACAACGATCTGATATGTAATATAACCGTATCAAAGACAATACACTCAGATCACAACATAATAGAGGTACAGACATGTATGCACAGGACTCCTGACCAACAAAATGTGATCAGTCATGAGGGTGTCTTCACAAAATTTAACTTAAATAACAAAAACATACAATGGGAACAAGTCCAATGGGAACCATGTCCTAAATGAAACAAGCTGGGAAGATATCCTAAACAACACGGATCCGAACAGTTGCCTAAAAAAAATGAACTCTGTGGCTCTTGAGGATTGCTCAGGACACATTCCATTAAGAAAAAGAGATGTAAACTAGAAAGAGAGAGACGCTCCCTATACAGACAAAGGTGAAGAATCACAGAGCTACTGAGAGGGGCCAATATATATGAAATACAAAGAGAGGCACTGGTCACAGAAATAGCAAATATCGAACTAAAGCTGAAGGAATCTTACAGGAGACAATAATCTCAGGAAGAACTAAAAGGCATAAAGAAAACTGAAAAATAAAAACAAAATACTTCTTCTCTTATGCCATATCTAAGGAAAAAACAACATCCAGTATTGGGCCCCTGCTTAGGTGAGATGGGACATACACAGATGACAGCCAAGAAATAAGTGAGATACTAAAGTCCCAATACGACTCAGTGTTCAGTGAGCCGCTGCCCACACTAAGGGTCGACAATCCAAATGAATTCTTTATGAACGAGACCAAAAATTTGGTCATCTCAAATATCTCTGATATTATCCTAATTCCACAAGACTTTGAAAAGGCAATAAATGACATGCCCATGCACTCTGCCCCAGGCCCAGACTCATGGAACTCCGTGTTCATCAAGAATTGAAAGAAGCCCTTGTCGCGTGTCTTCAGCATTCTATGGAGAGGGAGCATGGACACAGGGGTCATCCCACACTCACTAAAAACAACAGACATAGCCCCACTCCACAAGGATGGCAGTAAAACAATTGCAAAGAACTACAGACCAATAGCACTAACATCCCATATCATAACAATCTTTGAGAGGGTTCTAAGAAGCAAGATCACCAACCACCTAGATACCCATCAATTACACAACCCAGGGCAACACGGGTTAAGAGCAGGTCGCTCCTGCCTGTCCCAGCTCCTGGACCACTATGACAAGGTCCTGGATGCTGTAGAGGATAAACAAAATACAGACGTAGTATACACAAAATTTGAAAAAGCCTTCGACAAGTGTGACCATGGTGTAATAGCACACAAAATAAGTGGTAAAGAAATAACAGGAAAAGTTGGTAGATGGATCTATAACTTCCTAACAAGTAGAACACAAAGAGTAATAGTAAACAGAGTAAAGTCCGAGGCAGCTACGATGAAAAGCTCTGTTCTACAAGGCACAGTACTCGCTCCCATCCTCATCCTCATATCTGACATAGACAGAGATGTAAGCCATAGCTCCGTGTCTTCCTTTGCGGATGACACCCGGATTGCCATGACAGTGACCTCCATCGAAGACACCGCAAGACTCCAAGCAGACATCAACCAAATCTTCAAATGGGCAACTCAAAACAATATGAAGTTCAACGAGGAAATTAAAACTGTATCAGGGTATACGACAAATTCTAACCATACAGTAGAGCGAAAAAGAAATGTGAAGGACCTAGGAGTGATAATGTCAGAGGATCTCACCTTCAAAGACCACAACAATGTATCTACCTCATCTGCTAGGAAAATGATAGTATGGATAATGAGAACCTTCAAAACTAGGGACGCCAAGCCCGTGATGATTCTCTTCAAATCGCAGGTCAGGGCAGGGGCGCTACGAGCACACTGAAAGACAACACAATAAATGTGAGGGGCCCAAGACTGTTTAACTGTCTCCCAGTATACATAAAGGGGATTACCAATAGACCCCTGGCTGTTTTCAAGAAGGCACTGGATAGGCACCTAAAGTCAGTATCTGATCAGTTGGGCTGTGGTTCGTACGTCGGGTTGGGTGCGGCCAGCAGTAACAACCTAGTTGATCAGACCCTGATCCACCACGAGGCCTGGTCTCAGACCGGGTCGCGGGGGTGTTGACCACCGAAACCCTTTTCAAGTATACTCCAGGTATACACCCACTACTGTACCTACTACCATTACCACTACACCTCCTGCTCCCTCTCCTAGCACGAGTACTTACCTCCTGCTTGATCCTAAAACAACTCTCACAATACCGTGGCTACAACAACTCTCACAATACCGTGGCTACAACAACTCTCACAATACCGTGGCTACAACAACTCTCACAATACCGTGGCTACAACAACTCTCACAATACCGTGGCTACAACTGTCACAATACCGTGGCTACAACAACTGCCACAATACCGTGGCTACAACAACTCTCACAATACCGTGGCTACAACTGTCACAATACCGTGGCTACAACAACACTCACAATACCGTGGCTACAACAACTCTTACAATACCGTGGCTACAACAACTCTCACAATACCGTGGCTACAACAACTCTCACAATACCGTGGCTACAACAACTCTCACAATACCGTGGCTACAACTGTCACAATACCGTGGCTACAACAACTGTCACAATACCGTGGCTACAACAACTCTCAGAATACCGTGGCTACAACAACTCTCACAATACCGTGGCTACAACAACTGTCACAATACCGTGGCTACAACAACTCACAATACCGTGGCTACAACAACTCTTACAATACCGTGGCTACAATAGTATCGGTATCGATCGGTGAACAAAACTACTAATACCAGCCGATACTTTTAAAATTCCAAAATTAACACAGTACCTCAGTGTTGTGTTCAATACCTCAGTACTGTGTTCAGTACCTAAGTAATGTGTTCAGCACCTTAGTATTGTGTTCAGTACCTTAGTACTGTGTTCGGTACCTCAGTACTGTGTTCAGTACCTCAGTACTGTTGTTAAATTAGACACATATGCAACACTTGGGTATCTTTATTGAGGAAACGTTTCGCCACACAGTGGCTTCATCAGTCCAATACAAAGTAGAAAGGTGTAAGGAGAGGAGGAGTTTGAGGTTATCATTCCCTCGGCCTGGAGTCGATGTGTTCAGTCCATCAATCTTGTTAGAAGTGTAGCACAAGGCCGTAGAGGTGGCTTATATGCTGTAATCAGGTGAGATGAAGCAGGAGGAGGCAGGTCATAGTGGTATCAACCACTAGTCGAAGTAAGTCCTTGTCCAAAGGTTTGGACAAATGTTGAAGAATCCCTTTGTATCAAGATCCCAAGAAGTTGCTGTGTCAGACAGGATGTAGATGAATGGTTCAGAGAACCGACAAGTTGTTAACAACTTGTCGGTTCTCTGAACCATTCATCTACACCTCAGTACTGTGTTCAGTACCTTATTATTGTGTTCAGTACCTTAGTACTGTGTTCAGTACCTTAGTATTGTGCTCAGTACCTCAGTACTGTGTTTAGTACCTCAGTGCTGTGTTCATTACCTTAATGTTGTGTTCAGTACCTCACCATTGTGTTCAGTAGCACAGTCTTGATGAACCAAGACTACGGTAGTGAACACCTGCTCCTAGGCTGAGGGACTGACTACCTCATCTGCTGCCTCTTCAGTCTTCTGTATTGTACTGATGAAGCCACTGGATGTCGATACGCCCGCGGAATCATTCATGTGGTAGGAGCTGTATGCCACTAATATACACATTGTGAATATTAGTGCACTCTGTAAAGGTGCAGGGTACACCACCCTGCCCCTGTCTGCCTTCCTCTGCTCCCTGTACTAACTCAGCATTACTAATTCCCTTCTAGTGATCTCCTCAGCCCTCCCTTCCTGCTCGATTCAATTATCCTTCCCTCACACTTGTTACTGCCTGCTCTTGTTGTCGGTGTTGTACCAGCTGCAGGTCCCCCTCACCCCTGGCCTGCTCTTGTCTCTTACACCAGCTGCAGTCCCTCTCACCCCTGGCCTGCTCTTACATCAGCTGCAGATCCCTTGCCTCCTGGCATAGGAGGGTGGACACACAGCAGGTCAGGAGGGTGGACACACAGCAGGTCAGGAGGGTGGACACACAGCAGGTCAGGAGGGTGGACACACAGCAGGTCAGGAGGGTGGACACACAGCAGGTCAGGAGGGTGGACACACAGCAGGTCAGGAGGGTGGACACACAGCAGGTCAGGAGGGTGGACACACAGCAGGTCAGGAGGGTGGACACACAGCAGGTCAGGAGGGTGGACACACAGCAGGTCAGGAGGGTGGACACACAGCAGGTCAGGAGGGTGGACACACAGCAGGTCAGGAGGGTGGACACACAGCAGGTCAGGAGGGTGGACACACAGCAGGTCAGGAGGGTGGACACACAGCAGGTCAGGAGGGTGGACACACAGCAGGTCAGGAGGGTGGACACACAGCAGGTCAGGAGGGTGGACACACAGCAGGTCAGGAGGGTGGACACACAGCAGGTCAGGAGGGTGGACACACAGCAGGTCAGGAGGGTGGACACACAGCAGGTCAGGAGGGTGGACACACAGCAGGTCAGGAGGGTGGACACACAGCAGGTCAGGAGGGTGGACACACAGCAGGTCAGGAGGGTGGACACACAGCAGGTCAGGAGGGTGGACACACAGCAGGTCAGGAGGGTGGACACACAGCAGGTCAGTAGGGGGTCACACGCAGCAGGTCAGGGATCACACACAGCAGGTCTCTGAGACGTTCCCAGTAATTTAAATAAGTGGCTCTAGTATGCAGGTCGTAAATGGTCTTTGAATATGTTCTAGCTCTGATATCTCTCCTGCCCTGAACGGGGCCGTCAACACTGAACAATACTCTAAACGAGATGGTAGGTAGTAGATTAACAGGCATAATCGCCCATCCTATGCCTTTTCCAATGTCTGCCATGGGAGGAGGTACAAGTACCTCCTTGTCTTCTGGGACCAGCTGTCCCCAGGCCTAACCCCATTCCCTGCCCCCACGGGGCTCGGAGGGAGAAGTTAAGCACCTTGGGATGCCACAAACCCCGCCCACACTGGGCTCGAAGGGTGTGGCAGCTGCATAGCAGTAGACGATGTCAGGAGGTGCAAAGGCAGCAAGCACTACAGGATCCTTTTGGAGCCACACCCCAGTTTTGGGAATTAAGCCCGAGCACTGGGGAAGCTCAAGAATGCCTCTTGCTATGTGTTGCTGCTGCTACTTCACTTGTCCGTTGCACTCCTTCTAAACGAGAGAGTACAAGCGATTTGAAGTGTCATCACTGGCACTATTTCCAGGCTAAGGGACTGACCACTGGCAACTACTTCAAGACTGATGGAGTGATCACATCATCACTACCTCTGTTGCCTATATTTAGTCACCTTTGTAATAGACTGACGAAGCCTACGTTACGTAAATACAGATACCTAACTGATGTACATGTGCTTTACTCACCTAATTGTCGGTATAGTATACCAGTGTGGCATGCTAAGAGTATGTTATATTTTATTCTGCGTATGTCACACACCCATATAGGCTGCCTCCCAACCAGTGAACCAACTTGGCAGACTTGCCTTCACTGCTGGTCGCCACGGTTCACCGTGTCTTATGCTTTCATTTGCCTCATTGTACATAGTGTAAATACTATACATAGGCTTCAATACACTGTAAATACGAGCTTGCTTGGTGAAGGATATATAATTCAGTTATTGTTTGCTGTCTTTTGCTTGTTCCCAGCTGGTAGTCGCGTTACGGCCAGGTGTGCAGGTTATATCTACACCTGCAATAATTAGTATTATAATAATGGTTGTCTGGGACTGCAACACAGTGGTGTTGAGGGACCATCTTCAAGGATAGCGCACAGATGAATAAGATCATTACGCCGCCGATGCTAAATTCGTTACAGACAATACGCTTGTTACGCACGGGATGAGGAATGGACACCATGCAGTACAGTGTATGGTAAAAGATGGTGCCACTGTATGTAAATTAGACACATGTAAAAGAACACAGCCGCAACTAGAGAGCGAAACGTTGCGAAAATAAAATGTCACATTAGTTGCATTTGTGTCCTTTTTGTCTAATAGTTTGTGGGTAATTCTATTGTTACTAGACACAAGAAGAACTAGGAGAGCCAGGTATCTCATTCACAGTAGTGCACTGTACTGTAATTAGCACTGCTTTCTCTCACCGTCCTCAGTAATGTACAGCCGTAATACCTATTAAGGGTCATTACAAATCCATTCAACCAGCCATAAACATGGGTCTGCATGGTCGAAGCTTCATATAAACGGGTGTTACATGTCGACCATACGTGCGTTAGGAGGTTGAGGGGCTGGCGTCTGTTTAGGGTCATTAGTGACGATCCCCAGAAAGAGAGAGAGAGAGAGGGAGAAAGAGAGAGAAAGAGAGAGAGAAGAGAGAGAGAGAGAGAGAGAGAGAGAGAGAGAGAGAGAGAGAGACACGGAGAGACAGAGAGACATAGACAGCCAGACAGAGACAAGATTGTCCCAGTCTATCATTTCACACGGGGCGCTCCACGACTGAGTTGAACCTCCACCTCTCTCTCTCTCTCTCTCTCTCTCTCTCTCTCTCTCTCTCTCTCTCACACACACACACACAAACACACACAGAGGCCATTTTCCTTTATCTAAAACGAAAATTGTCCACTACGAACCCATTCTCTTTCCGTCTTAGATGTTTTCTACACCGTGTTGATGTTTTCTACACCGTGTTGATGTTTTCTACACCGTGTTGATGTCTTCTACACAGTGTTGATGTTTTCTACACCGTGTTGATGTTTTCTACACCGTGTTGATGTCTTCTACACCGTGTTGATGTTTTCTACACCGTGTTGATGTTTTCTACACAGCGTTGATGTCTTCTACACCGTGTTGATGTTTTCTACACCGCGTTGATGTTTTCTACACCGTGTTGATGTCTTCTACACAGCGTTGATGTTTTCTACACCGTGTTGCTGTCTTCTACACCGTGTTGATGTTTTCTACACCGTGTTGATGTTTTCTACACCGTGTTGATGTTTTCTACACCGCGTTGATGTTTTCTACACCGTGTTGCTGTCTTCTACACCGTGTTGATGTTTTCTACACCGTGTTGATGTTTTCTACACCGTGTTGATGTTTTCTACACCGTGTTGCTGTCTTCTACACCGTGTTGATGTTTTCTACACCGCGTTGATGTCTTCTACACCGTGTTGATGTCTTCTACACCGTGTTGATGTCTTCTACACCGTGTTGATGTTTCGTCAATGTCGCCTCTGGTCTCAGACCACTGTATGTTATGGGTTACGGTCTCCTGGTATACAAGGCACGGGTTACGGTCTCCTGGTACAGTAGTTATGGGTTACAGTCTCCTGGTACAGTAGTTATGGGTTACAGTCTCCTGGTACAGTAGTTATGGGTTACAGTCTCCTGGTACAGTAGTTATGGGTTACGGTCTCCTGGTACAGTAGTTATGGATTACGGTCTCCTGGTACAGTAGTTATGGGTTATGGGTTACGGTCTCCTGGTACAGTAGTTATGGATTACGGTCTCCTGGTACAGTAGTTATGGATTACGGTCTTCTGGTACAGTAGTTATGGATTACGGTCTCCTGGTACAGTAGTTATGGGTTACAGTCTCCTGGTACAGTAATTATGGATTACGGTCTCCTGGTACAGTAGTTATGGATTACGGTCTTCTGGTACAGTAGTTATGGATTACGGTCTCCTGGTACAGTACTTATGGGTTACGGTCTCCTGGTACAGTAGTTATGGGTTACAGTCTCCTGGTACAGTAGTTATGGATTACGGTCTCCTGGTACAGTAGTTATGGATTACGGTCTCCTGGTACAGTAGTTATGGATTACGGTCTTCTGGTACAGTAGTTATGGATTACGGTCTCCTTGTACAGTAGTTATGGATTACGGTCTCCTGGTACAGTAGTTATGGATTACGGTCTCCTGGTACAGTAGTTATGGATTACGGTCTCCTGGTACAGTAGTTATGGATTACGGTCTTCTGGTACAGAAGTTATGGATTACGGTCTCCTGGTACAGAAGTCACACTAACACACAGGACAGAAAGAAGGGGTATTTATAGTATTTATAGCAGTTTTAGCAGTTCTGCTAAAACTGTCTACCCTACGTCCAACTTTCACAGTCGCCGTCTGGTTGAATCCTCACTTATACACAACTTTTCCTGACTTAACCTGACTTAACCTGATTCCTTCCCCTTCTATCTCTTCCCCCTTCTCCTCTTTCTCCTCTGTGTTTTCTTTCTTTTAGTTTGTCTTGTATTTGTTCTTTTTATTTTATTTTCATTTTTCCCCCTCTGTGTTGTTGTCCTTACCCTATGCGGGCCGCCAGCTTCATTGCAGTGCTCCTTTCCTAGAATATGACTGACTCCACTACTACTACCACTACCACTACTACCTCCATTATTACCCCTCCACCACTTTCTTGTGCCCTCCCCTGTCTGCCTGCCTATAAATACCCCTTCTTCCTGCCCTGTGTGTTAGTACAAGCTATGTAACCTTTTTGACCTTCCCCAGAATGTCAAAAAATTACTATGCAACTTCCTTGATGACCGTACAATGCGAATTAAGTTCCAAAACTGTCTCTCTGACTCCTTCACCCTTCAAGCTGGAGTCCCCCAGGGATCCGTGCTCTCTCCTACCTCATACATCCTTTACACAAACGACATTCCTGACCCAGCACACTGCACCACACTCACACTGGCTTATGCAGATGACATTACACAGCTCATAGCACATGAACAATGCAGATATCTATCACTCAGAACACAACGTGAGGTAGACAGGATCAGTGCATGGGAAATCCTCTGGCGTATTAAAACCAATGCAAACAAATCCAAAATTACATATTTCTTTCAAAGAGGAAACCGCCGACCAATGCCTGTCTACCTCAGAACTACCACTACACGAACACCCATTCCACGTACACGCAACACTACAGTCCTCGGAGTTACCTTGGACTCCAGACTGAGAATACACACCCACATAAACACTAAAAGAGTTATGGCCAGTAATGCCCTTGGTAGGCTATTCAAACTCAGAGACTCACACCCAAACACCAAACTCCACCTGTACAAGGCTCTCATAAGACCACTCATCACATACACACCTCTTGCCCTCTCTCTTGCTGCTAAAACAAACATCTTGAAACTGCAACGAATACAGAACCGTGCATTGCGGTGGGTGCTGGGAACGAAGTGGGACGACTTCGCCACCAGCGAGTCCCTCCACAACAGGACCGGCACTGCAGCTTTGAACGTGTTCTGGAAAGAACTCAGTGACAGACAAATAGACCGTATTGAAACATACCAAGACACTTGGACAACCTTTCTAGACGACGTCATCAGACAACCAGACAATAATCTTAACCTTTTTCAATCTATCAATAATCCTGCTCCTCCTCCTCTCTACACCTAATACTATACTTTCTATCACCTAACTTCTACCCTGCCCTCTGCAGGGGTGGACCTTAAAAGACGTCCTTTTTACCCAGCAACATTCCACGTATCCCACTCAATCATTTAAGAGAAGCAGTACAAATAGCAAACCAGCGATGACGTTATGGCTGCCGCCCAAAAATGCCCATGCCTCCTGAACCAAGTCCAGTACACCCAGTGAGCAACTTCAACATGCAGATCACCACCACTCCTCAAATTACCTCATCTATTATGCCAACCAATGCTACGCAGCTGGGTTTAGCCCTGGCTCTTTCCCTTCAACTAATTAAAACTCCTCTCACCCACTATTCTTCACCTATCCAATCTACTATCACCCTTCGTGGGTACTTACCTGAGAGTCTTCGTTCGTTCGTGTGTGTTAGTGTGACTTTGTAAATGGTCCAAGTCGGACCGAAACGTCGTCATAAGCTCCTCTCTTTTTTTTATATGTGCGGGTTGTGTGTAAACATTACTGTATATAGACAAGTGTAATATAAACATTACTGTATATAGACAAGTGTAATATAAACATTACTGTATATAGACAAGTGTAATATAAACATTACTGTATATAGACAAGTGTAATATAAACATTACTGTATATAGACAAGTGTAATATAAACATTACTGTATATAGACAAGTGTAATATAAACATTACTGTATATAGACAAGTGTAATATAAACATTACTGTATATAGACAAGTGTAATATAAACATTACTGTATATACGAGTGTAAACTTGGTACTCCTCTTATTCACATTCCTTGATATTAAGCCCAATAGTCTTAGGTATTTTATTTTTAATTTAATTTGCTAATCATTAAACCTAAGTTTTTTCAAGGAGGTTTGTGTGTCATGCAGTTATTTCTCTTTCAAAGAATTCTAACTTGATATTCTTCACACTTAACTGCAGCTGCAACTGCAAATGTCACACTCTCATATAGGCTGCCTCCCAACCAGCGAACCGGTTGCTAAGGGTTTAACGATCATTAGGGTACCCATCGTTAAATCAGTACCTTGGTTCATTGACCAATCACAGGCAAGCCTTTGCCATCTGTCACCGTGGTGTACACTTATTATTTTATCTGTACATATTGTACATAGTGTACATACCTGTATATAGTGAGTGAAGGCAAATATACATTATAGTCTACTGTTCAGTTTGTTCGCTCCAATTCTCATTACGACCAGTCTCACAGGTCATTCATTACCTTTGTTCGTAATACCTCAGTGTTAACTTATCCCCATCATCGTGCAACTCCCTCGTGGTGTTGCTGTTTATACTCATAACCCACAGGAAGTTGATTGATCTGTATGTTTCGACCACCTCTTGGGATCCTCTTCAGCAGATACACAAGTGAAAGGAAGACTTGAATTTATAGGGAAAGTCGCACCTCAAGGGAGGTTCCTTGAAGCTGGTGAGGGGCTCTTGATCTAGGGAATTTGATCTGTGCTCCATTTCCCTGAATTGAGCCTGAATACCTTCCATCTCCCCCCCCCTCTTCACATGTGCTGTATAATCTTACAGGTTTAGCGCTACCCTATTATAAAAATAATAATGTATAGCTTATGAACAGGAAGTGTTCAACTACTTGACGCCAGAAGAACGGTACTTCCCACTGGTCCCCATTCAGCCTTTAGCCTATTCATAAAAACTTACACTTGCCTGACTCCCGAATTCGTAATGACACGATTGCAAATAAACCATACCACGGGTGGGGTTCGAACCCCACCCGTGGTATGTTTTTTTTACACTTGCCTATTGGTTAGTAATGCAGAAGTTTATCCTAGACTTACACAAGAGCAGAGAAACAGCGTTCTCAGTGTCTGTCGTTTAACTCTCTTACTGGAAGGTATGAACGACCCCTTGTGGTGAGGCTCCCTGACGTTCACCGTGGTGACGCCACACTGTCATGTTATCCAGTACTCTGGCTAGAGTACAGATGAGGATAATGCGGTAATTAAGTCACTCTAGAGACTCGACCACCCATCTTGTAAACATTGTTGTAATGTCCTTAAACACCGCACAAATCTAAACTTAATTCTTCACAATATTTGCGTTCAGTTAGTAGATGACTTGGTTGTAAATGTTGAAACAGTGTGACACAGGTTGTAAGATTATGAAACTTAAGTAAAAATAATTCCAAGGATGATGTATCCAATTTAGTTAAATAAAACAAGTTTATACCATGTAAGTAATAGTTATACCATGTAAGTAATAGTTATACCATGTAAGTAATAGTTATACCATGTAAGTAATAGTTATACCATGTAACAGTTATAATTTCCAAGTAACAGTTACACTTTTTAAGTACAACTATACCATGTAACAGTTCCATCACCTAATTAACAGTTATACCAAGTAACAGTTCCATCACTTAATTAACAGTTATACCAAGTAACAGTTCCATCACTTAATTAACAGTTATACCAAGTAACAGTTCCATCATCTAATTAACAGTTATACCAAGTAACAGTTCCATCATCTAATTAACAGTTATACCAAGTAACAGTTCCATCACTTAATTAACAGTTATACCAAGTAACAGTTCCATCACCTAATTAACAGTTATACCAAGTAACAGTTCCATCACTTAATTAACAGTTATACCAAGTAACAGTTCCATCACTTAATTAACAGTTATACCAAGTAACAGTTCCATCACCTAATTAACAGTTATACCAAGTAACAGTTCCATCACTTAATTAACAGTTATACCAAGTAACAGTTCCATCACTTAATTAACAGTTATACCAAGTAACAGTTCCATCACTTAATTAACAGTTATACCAAGTAACAGTTCCATCACTTAATTAACTGTTATACCAAGTAACAGTTCCATCACTTAATTAACAGTTATACCAAGTAACAGTTCCATCACTTAATTAACAGTTATACCAAGTAACAGTTCCATCACCTAATTAACAGTTATACCAAGTAACAGTTCCATCACTTAATTAACAGTTATACCAAGTAACAGTTCCATCACTTAATTAACAGTTATACCAAGTAACAGTTCCATCACTTAATTAACAGTTATACCAAGTAACAGTTCCATCACTTAATTAACAGTTATACCAAGTAACAGTTCCATCATCTAATTAACAGTTATACCAAGTAAGAGTTCCATCACTTAATTATATCAAGTAACAGTTCCATCACTTAATTAACAGTTATACCAAGTAACAGTTCCATCACTTAATTAACAGTTACACCAAGTAACAGTTCCATCACTTAATTAACAGTTATACCAATTAACAGTTCCATCATCTAATTAACAGTTATACCAAGTAAGAGTTCCATCACTTAATTATACCAAGTAACAGTTCTATCACTTAATTAACATTTATACCAAGTAACAGTTTTATCACTTAATTAACAGTTATACCAAGTAACAGTTCCATCACTTAATTATACCAAGTAACAGTTCCATCACTTAATTAACAGTTATACCAAGTAACAGTTCCATCACTTAATTATACCAAGTAACAGTTCCATCACTTAATTATACCAAGTAACAGTTCCATCACGGCTTCAGAAATTCAGATAAGCTTTATCTTGATTACAAGAAAGTTGAAATTATTAGTGGAGTGTGTAGATAAACTTTCAGTTTTGTGTGTACAACTTGAGCCATTCCCCCCCCCCCCCCCATCCATCCTCACGTTCAATCATATTAAATACATCTGAGTCTTCCTCTTTTACACAGATTCAATAATTAATGTCTGATACATGTTATAAACAGGATACTGTCCATTAAGTTTATTTTCTGTAGGTACAGATTTCTCTATACTAGAACAGTTGGAATCAAGTCAATTTGAGGGATAATAATAATAATATAATAAAAATAATTAATGGTAATAAATAATAATAATTTTGTTTATTTTCTGCAGTATACAGGTAATGTAGTTTACATATAACAAAATGTTGTTAGAAAAGAAAGTCACTAGTATGATGTGCACTGCGGTCAGACTACTTAGGAACTAGACACGGGTTATTAAGTAGGCATTTTTAAATGCCTCTTCCGATGAGGTTGAAACTTTTAGTGGTTGTGTTTCGCTGGACGTAGGTTTAACATTGGTTACTGGGCGCCACTGCTTTCAGTATAACAAGGTTATTGAATAACCTGTGATAATGATGTGTGTGTGTGCGGTACCTCAACAATGCGACTTCTTATCGACTTCAAATTACTAACGCCGCGGTTTTAGGTGAGAAGAATGATGCCGCATAAGTTCAGCCTGTGTGGGTGCCAAGTTCACATGTTACTGACATTGTTCAAAACAAAATTGAACTCACTGGGTTCTGAACACTTACTGGTGAAGGATTTCCCGATAGACTTATAACAGCTTGTAGTAACACACACAGAGAGGTATAGTAACACACAAAGCTTGTAGTAACACACACAAAGAGGTTATAGTAACACACAAACCTTGTAGAAACACACACACACGGAGGTTATAGTAACACAGAGCTTGTAGAAACACACACACGGAGGTTATAGTAACACAGAGCTTGTAGAAACACACAAGAGCTTGTAGAAACACACAAGAGCTTGTAGAAACACACAAGAGCTTGTAGAAACACACAAGAGCTTGTAGAAACACACAGAGCTTGTAGAAACACACACAGAACTTGTTGAAACGCAAAAAGCTTGTAGAAACACACAGAGCTTGTAGTAACACACAGAACTTGTAGTAACACACAAGAGCTTGTAGAAACACACAGTTTGTAGAAACACACAAGCCTGTAGAAACACATAGAGCTTGTAGAAACACACAGAGCTTGTAGAAACACACATAGCGTGTAGAAACACAGAGCTTGTAGAAACACACACAGCGTGTAGAAACACAGAGCATGTAAAAACACAAAACTTGTAGAAACACACAAGAGCTTGTAGAAACACACAAGAACTTGTAGAAACACACAAGGATTTGAAGAAACACACAGAGCTTGTAGAAACACATAGAGCTTGTAGAAACACATAGAGCTTGTAGAAACACATAGAGCTTGTAGAAACACAGAGCTTGTAGAAAAACAGAGTGTAGAAACACACAGCTTGTAGAAACATACAGAACTTAACTTGTAGAAACACACAGAACTTGTAGAAACACACAGAACTTGTAGAAACACACAGTGCTTGTAGAAACACACAGAACTTGTAGAAACACAGAGAACTCGTTGAAACACGCAAGAGCTTGTAGAAACACACAAGGGTTTGTAGAAACATACAAGAGTTTGTAGAAACACACAAGAGCTTGTAGAAACACACAGAACTTGTAGAGACACAGAGCTTGTAGAAACACTCAGAGCTTGCAGTAAGACACACAGAGTTTGCAGTAACACACACACAGCTTGCAGTAACACACACACAGCTTGTAGTAACACACACAGCTTGTAGTAACGCAAACATAGCTAGTAGAAACACGCACAGATTGAAGAAATACACATGGATTGCAAACACACACACACACACACACACCTTGTAAAATACAGGAGGCTTGTAAAAAAACACAGTTTGTTGAAACACAGACAACTAAACTTGTAAAAACATGCAAATTTTCGCTACATCGCCCACGCCAATTCACTGATCAATGACCTGGTCCGCCATCACTATAAATTTCCATGTTAATGTTTGATCTAAATACTGCTATTTGTGCCCCCAAAAATGTGATGTGATATTTATTTTAAATGAAGATTTGTAAAATCCGGGATGAAGGGAGAAATATATAATGTATTTTATATATAGTGAATATGAACCACGAGAGCGCAAGCATAACGTGTTGCGCGACTCCCATAACATTCAACACTCTATATGAATATTACTGTCAACATATTCACAGTTGTGTTTTTTTGGGCACCAGTTGAAGGAAAACACCTGAGATAATATGTGAGTTCAGTTGTTGTAGTGGTGGTGGTAATGGTGGTTATAGTGGTGGTGGTCCAAGAGATACAAGACCGAGGCATTTATAATATTCATGGGTTTGAGGGGACACGATGAGGCTGTGATGAACGCAAGAACCAGAGACACAAGTGGTACTCAAATATGCAGATAGAAATTACCAGGTCAGAAATCATGGATGCGTTGAACGAACTCAACGAGGCTCAGGCCTCGTTGAGCAGTTATGATCTGCCCTCGTAGACCATTTATCAGTGAAGTCAGTTAATACTTACCTGTTAAGGAGTGAGAATCAACCCTCTTCCAAACAATACCAAACATAAAACACTCACGAAAGAAAATCCAGAATTGTGTATATATTTTGCAGGTTTGTCTGAGACGATGATTTATAGTGACAATATTTTTATCCTTGGCTACTCGTTGTTTCCGTCTCCCGAGTGCCACGCCCCTGCACGCTCTCCAACGCCACGCCCCTGCACGCTCTCCAACGCTACTGCCACAAATCTTTCCCCAGCAAGTGTCCTGAAGTCAGCTGCTTTCAAGAACTTTACAATTGCATACATCGGCCAATACTTTATGAAGCTTTCTTCTTCTCTGTTCAAATTCACATAAAAAACTATAGACAATGTATGCAATAAGATCACAGTAAACAGGTGATGTCACAATAAGCAAAACAATCACTGTGAAAAAATAATGAAATTCTAAGCGCTTCCGTGATTTCTCAGGTCCTTGATAATGTGAGAAATCACGAAATCTCTTGGAATTTCACAATTTTTTTCACAGTGGTTGTTTTGCATAGACGATGTATGAAGCCTGGAGTCTGGTACTCACCTTACCTGCCCTCGTGACTGTGACCCACCATGCACCTCAACAGTGGCCCACCATCCACATCCACCTCCACAGACCCACTATACTACCTGATGTGTTACCACTGGACCCCAACCTCACCCGACCACTGCAATCTCCCCTACACACCCACCTGCAAAATACGCCCTTAGTCATCCTCTGTTTACACTTACAAAACACAGCTGATAGGATCTCAACTCATCTAACAGGATAGGACGAACCCAGCAGCCACAGACTTCAATCAAGCATTTTGGCAATTTCCGTCAAGGCACTAGCAACCCTCTTAGAACGCTAAACAACTAGTAAGCATCTCCAGTAATGAGACCACGCCCACCTGGGAGTTCCTAGGGGGACCACGCCCACCTGGCGGTCTTAAGACCACGCCCACCTGAGAAGGCAGTGATCATGGTAAGTGGACAGTGGTGTGTGGAGGAAGGTGGTATCAGAGTGCAGGCTGCTCCAGTTATCAGCTCAACACGAAGGTCCTGTAATGGCTCATTTAATGTGTATTTTACGGTTGGTGGTCCCAACATCCGTCCAGGGAAGCAAACACCAACATTAAGAGTAAATATAAATGTTTACTCTGATGAAGAACCATATACAACTATAAACTCAACTAGCACGAGTTAATTAAGCAATCTCAACTACTGGACTCCCCATAAACACACACACAGATATATATATATAATGTGTGTGCTAGTTACCATTTTGTCCTAGGCACATGTCGATTAGACACTAGGTCTTGTTTGTATGTGTGTGTGTGTGTACACAGTGGAACCTCAGTACTCGAACTTAATTCGTTCGAGAAGGCTGTTCGAGTGCCGATCTGTTCGAGTTCCGAACGAATTTTTCCCATAAGGAATAATGTAAATTAGATT
The DNA here is from genome assembly GCA_009830355.1 of Cherax destructor. Classification (NCBI taxonomy): domain Eukaryota; kingdom Metazoa; phylum Arthropoda; class Malacostraca; order Decapoda; family Parastacidae; genus Cherax; species Cherax destructor. The sequence goes on along the minus strand of WNWK01005163.1, from coordinate 84,754 downwards.
AATCCGTTTCAGACCCCCAAAAATACACTTACAGCGATTTTGCGGTGTATTTTCGTATGGTATTTATGATTGTATTTTCTCTTTCTTGGTCTCATTTGATAGAATAAAAGATATATTACAGAAATAGAGATGATTTTGAATGGTTTACAGACTAAAAGTATCTTGAAATTGAGCTCAAAATATCGGAAATGTTCGATTTTTGCTGATGTTCAAGAAATACAATGTTGTGTAATTACACTAATATTAGTAATAAAGGTTATCTATCACATTTATTCCAACTTGATATCAGAAACACAATAGATAACCTAGAAGCACAATAAAGTCGCCGAAAATAATAATAAAAGGCATATTATATGGAGAGGCGGAGGCGGTGTTTACATCAGGGCAAACACACACTAACAAATTTTCTTTTTGGTTGACTGTTATCACTAATCTTCTTAGGCCCCATGGTGACTTATTTATACAAATATAAAAAACACCAAAAAATGCGAAGAAACACGAAACAGTTTACAGTGAATTTCAGCGGAGTTTTGGACTGAACGACAACTGCAGGAGACTGACACATGTTCTGGCAGGTCGTGTTTGTTTGGTCGAGTGCCGAGCAAACAGTCTACTACCGAGCGATTTTTTTTACCAAAGTGGTCGAGTACCGAATTGTTTAAGTACAGAGTTGTTCGAGTACCGAGGTTCCACTGTATATATATATATATATATATATATATATATATATATATATATATATATATATATATATATATATATATATATATATATATATATGTTACCACGAACGAGTGGCTTTGAATCAATAACAACACTGCGTTTAGCCGAGGATTCGAACCCATGTAGTTTTGGCCCTGCCTCGTGTTGAGCGAAAATCACATGACGCCTTAACCCACTGAACCACACAATCCTACAAGAACAAAGCACCCAGCCATGCTAGGTGTGTTACTCTTGATCCGAGGACATACGGTGGTGTGGGTGCCTGTAAGCTAATTCCATTCTTATCCCCCGTTTGGTGTACTAGCCTCCAAAAGCAGTATATATATTATTGTGACCACGAACAAGTGGTATTGAATCAACATTGAATCAATAGCTTACAGGTACCCACACCACCGTATGTCCTTGGACCAAGAGTAACACTCCTAGCTTGTCTGGGTGCTTTGTTCTTGTAGGATTGTGTGGTTCAGTGGGTTAAGGCGTCATGTAATTTTCGCTCACCACGAGGCAGGGCCAAAACTACATGGGTTCGAATCCTTGGCTAGTCGAGTGTTGTAATATATATATATATATATATATATATATATATATATATATATATATATATATATATATTATATATATATATTAGAGGAGTAAGTAAAGAGAGTGAAGGTGAGTGGCGTATAGCACAGTAACTGATGATGGAAGGGTGAAGCAGAGTGGAGGAGTGAGGTTGAGAGTGGAGGAGTGAGGTTGAGAGTGGAGAAGTGAGGTTGAGAGTGGAGGAGTGAGGTTGAGAGTGGAGGAGTGAGGTTGAGAGTGGAGGAGTGAGGTTGAGAGTGGAGGAGTGAGGTTGAGAGTGGAGGTGTAGTAAGCTAGTACAACACCAGCCACACACCTCATTATACATGCATGGTAATGCTGGAGTGAACACCACATGCTCACTCACCATGAAGCATAACATGTGGGAGGGAGGCACAAGGATGGCAAGGAGAGAGTGAGAGTGAGGGAACCCAGAAGGAACGAGGGAGAGTCAGAAGGAAATGGGAGGGTGATAGGGAGAGTAAGTGAGAGGGAGCGACAGGAATGAGAGAGATTAGATGGTGATGGGGGAGAGAGAGAGAGAGAGAGAGAGAGAGAGAGAGAGAGAGAGAGAGAGAGAGAGAGAGAGAGAGAGAGAGAGAGAGAGAGGTCGAAAAGCAAGTGAAGAGAAAAAAGGGACACGAACATAAGGATAAGAACATCACTCATTCAACGATAATTTATTCTTATTCTCATCCACACTGACGACGGTTTCCATTGATATGACAAAAAACGTAACTACGACCATTTCTAGTTTTTTTTTTGGCCAGTAGACACACATTTCGTACGCAGGTTCAAGAGTAGGTACCACAAGGTCGAAGACGCCATGAATCAATAATGTGAGTACACGTAGTTTAAATGGAGGGGGACAAGAGCTGAGATTCGACCTCCGTAAACATCAGCCAGTGAGTATAGAGAAACTGGAAATAAAAATAAAAATAATAATTATAATTTTTAATTCTAAGCAAGAAGCCATTCAGAACACTGTACACTGTACACGTCACCATCGTATTACAACATAAGGAACACTGTAACTGGCCTACTGGCCCATGCGAGGCAGGTCCAAGTCTCCCACCGGCTTAAGCCAATGACCCAACCTAGTCAGGTCAGGTCACATCCACTTCAGGAAGGAACACGGCATCGGATCTATTAGCACAAGCTAGTCAGGTCCAACTCACACCCACTCATATATTTAACCTATTTTTAAAACAACACAACGTTTTAGCTTCTATGTCGGTACTCGGGAGTTTGTTCCACTCATCCACAACTCTATTACCAAACCAATGCTTTCCTATATCCTTCCTGAATCTGAACTTTTTTCCAACTTGAAACCATTGCTGCGAGTCCTGTCTTGGCTGGATATTTTCAGCACGCTATTTACATTCAATTTATTTATACCTGTTTTCCATTTATATACCTCAATCATATCCCCCATAATTCTACGCCTTTCTAGAGAGTGCAGATTCAGGGCCCTCAGTCTATCTTCATAGGGAAGATTTCTGATACATGGGATCAACTTAGTCATCCTCCTTTGTACGTTTTCCAGAGCATTTATATCCATTCTGTAATACGGTGACCAAAATTGTGCAGCATAATCTAGATGAGGCCTAACCAAGGATATACAGAGTTGAAGAACAACCTGAGGACTCCTATTATTTATGCTTCTTGATATGAAGCCAAGGATTCTGTTCGCTTTATTGCGAACACTTATGCACTGCTGTCTTGGTTTCAGATTACTGCTAACCAGGACTCCCAAATCCTTTTCGCAATCATTAATTAATATTAAGATCTACATTATTTAGTTTATATGTGGCATGGTTATTTTCCTGTCCAATGTTTAGAACTTTGCATTTGTCTATATTAAATTGCATCTGGCACTTCTCCGACCACTGCATCAGTCTATTCAAATCATCCTGGAGTGCTCTAATGTCCTCGTCAGAATGAATTCGATGGTCTATTTTGGTGTCATCGGCAAACTTGCTTATGTCGCTATTTATTCCCTCATCTATGTCGTTTATGTAGATTGTAAACAACAAGGAGCCCAACACTGACCCTTATGGAACATCGCGCCACACTGGTGTTGGAGTACGCAGCACCAGTGTGGAACCCACACCTGGTCAACCACTTCAAGAAACCGGAGAAGTTTACAACGAGAGTTGTACCAGAGGTAAGGTATTTGTCGGAAGAAGATAAATTAAGGGAACTAAATTTGATGACATTAGAGGGAAGGAAGACTAAGGATGGTATGATAAAACAAAATACTGAGGAATTGACAGTAAGGACATGGACAGATGGGTGGAGAGACGGTAATCAGGAAGACGGGGTGACAACTGGAAGTTGAAAAAAACAGGTAGTATTAGGCAGTATTTCTTTAGTTTTAGAGTATTCAGGATATGGAACAACATAGTGAGTAGCGTGGTAAAGGTAAGATCCATACATAGTTTTAAGAAGTACGATAGGACACTCGAAGCAGGGAGATAGTGAACCCTGTAGTGGCTAGCAAAGAGGCAGGGCCAGGAGCTGCGATTCGACCTCTGCAACCATATGTACATATAGGTGAACACATAAACATGCACACAAACACATACCTACACACACACGCACACACACACACACACCTAAGAACCTAAGATCAGCATTCCGACATCTAAATAATGAGTCATTCAAGACCCTGTACACTGTGTACGTTACGCCCATACTGGAGTATGCAGCGCCAGTTTGGAACCCACACCTAGCCAAGCATGTAAAGAAACTAGAGAAAGTGCAAAGGTTTGCAACAAGACTAGTCCCGGAGCTAAGGGGTATGTCCTACGAGGAGAGGTTAAGGGAAATCGACCTGACAACACTGGAAAACAGAAAAGATAGGGGGGATATGATAACGACATATAAAATACTGAGAGGTATAGACAAGGTGGACAGAAACAGGATGTTCCAGAGGTGGGACACAGTAACAAGGGGTCACAGTTGGAAGTTGAAGACTCAGATGAACCACAGGGATGTTAGGAAGTATTTCTTCAGTAACAGAGTTGTCAGGAAGTGGAATAGCCTGGGTAGTGATGTAGTAGAGGCAGAATCCATACATAGCTTTAAGAAGAGGTATGATAAAGCTCACGGAGAGGGGAGAGTGACCGGGTAGCGGCCAGTTGAAGAGGCGAGGCCAGGAGCTGTGAATCGACCCACGCAACCACAACTAGGTGAGTACAACTAGGTGAGTATACACACACACACACACACACACGGTTTCAGGGAAGGGAAATCCTGTGTCACAATCCTACTGGAGTTCTATGACAGGGTGACAGCAGTAAGACAAGAGAGAGATGGGTTGGTAGATTGCATTTTCTTGGCCTGTAAGAAGCCGTTTGACACAGTTCCACACAAGAGATTAGTGCAAAAGCTGGATGATCAGGCAGGGATAACAGGGAAAGCACTGCAATGGATCAGGGAATACCTGTCAAGAAGACAACACCGAGTCACGGTACGTGGGGAGGTGTCAGAGTGGGCGCCTGTGACGAGTGGGGTTCCACAAGGGTCAGTCCTAGGACCGGTGCTGTTCCTGGTATTTGTGAACGACATGATGGAAGGAATAGACTCATAGGCGTCCCTGTTTGCAGATGATGTGAAGTTGATGAGAATTCAATCGGACGAGGGCCAGGTAGAACTACAAGCTGCAGGCCTGGTGCAGAAACTGGCTCCTGGAGTTCAACCCCACCAAATGCAAAGTCATGAAGATCAGGGAAGGGTAAAGAAGACTGCAGACGGAGTACAGTCTAGGGAGCCATAGATTACAAACCTCACTCAAGGAAAAGGATCTTGGGGTGAGTATAACACCGGGCACATCTCCTGAGGTGCACATCAACCAAATAACTGCTGCAGCATATGGGCGCCTAGCAAACCTAAGATCAGCATTCCGACATCTTAATAAGGAATCATTCAGGACACTGTACACCGTGTACGTTAGGCCCATACTGGAGTATGCAGCACCAGTTTGAAACCCACACCTAGCCAAGCATGTAAGGAAACTTGAGAAAGTGCAAAAGTTTGCAACACGACTAGTCCCAGAGCTAAGGGGCATGCCCTACGAGGAGAGGCTAAGGAAAATCGACATGACGACACTGGAGGACAGGAGAGATAGGGGGGATATGATAACGACATATAAAATACTGAGAGGAATCTACAAGGTGGACAGAGACAGTAAGTTCCAGAGATGGGACACAGAAACAAGGGGTCACAGTTGGAAGTTGAAGACTCAGATGAATCACAGGGATGTTAGGAAGTATTTCTTTAGTCACAGAGTTGTCAGGAAGTGGAATAGTCTGGGAAGTGACGTAGTGGAGGCAGGATCCATACATAGCTTTAAGGAGAGGTATGATAAAGCTCATGGAGCAGGAAGAGTGACCTAGTAGCGACCAGTGAAGAGGCGGGGCCAGGAGCTATGAATCGACCCCTGCAACCACACTCAGGTGAGTACACACACACACACACACACACACACACACACACACACACACACACACACACACACTCCCTCACGCGGCAAACACTGGATCTCTACCCTTCCTCCTGCCACACCCTACGATACACACACACATGCTGTTTCCCCTCTACACCTTACCCAAACACTCGCCTCTTTCGCTTCCATTGCTATATTTTCCCCTCGTTCTCCCTCTCTCCTCACCGTTTAACATCTTTAATCTTAACTCTCCCTCTCTTTCCCTGCCGTACTTTTCCCTCATATCTCTACCTCCCCTTGTTCCAGATGTTTTTGAATTTTTACTCCCTCTGAAAACTCCTCTCTCCCCTTCTCCCATTCTCTCACCCTTCTCCCTATCTCCCGGTGTTGCTTCTCAGTTCTTCACTTCTGCATCATCCAGCATCCCAGCTGACACATCTCATTATCTGAGGCACGAAGCACATATTCCAGCACCGTGTGATGTAATATAACAGGCAAACATATCTTCTTGCTTTGGTTCCATCATTGTAATTATCGATCGCCACCTAGGAAGTCTGTTACTAACATGCAAGACCTCGTTAGGTATCCTAACTATCGAAAAATGATACAGGAATGCCTTTAAAATGTGGTCCTGTCAGCTGTCAGCCAGCAGTTCACCAGACTTTTTTCCTTTATTTCAGCCGGCTATAGCAAAGTATGAAATCACCTCAAACCATACCACGGGCGGGGAGAGAACCCGCGATCAGAGAGTCATAAAACTCCAGACCGACGAGTTAGCCAATGGGCCAGCTGGCTACAATAAGATCAGTCTGGAGTTTCATGACCCTCTGATCGCGGGTTCTATCCCCACCCGTGGTATGGTTTGTTTGCAATCGTGTCATTACGATTTCGTGAGTCATGAAATCACCTCATCAGAGGGTGTTCAGCAGGGTGAGTCACTCGCTCCGTTTCTCTTCTGCATGGTGGTAAGAGAACTCACTTCCAGCTTGTGCAGGTAATTCAGTGTGGAAAAAAGACACTTATGTACATTTCAGGGCATTTATTAGAGGAAACGTGTGGCCACGAGTGGCTTCTTCAGTCCTGATACAGAGATAACGAAGAACGAGGACTGTCTTACACTGTAACTATCTTACATAGTAAGATATCAGCAGCATGTTGCTCGTCTGTCCAAGTTTGTTCACAGAAAAAAGTCTGTTCTTCTATAATTACTGGTTATCCATTACTGCCCATCTCTCCCCCTCTCTCTCTCTCTCTGTTACTCTAGCTAGTCTCTCTTGAACCCCTTCTCTCCCTCTCTCTCTACCCAGCCTCCGTCTCTCTCTCTACTCTCTCTCTCTCTCTCTCTCTCTCTCTCTCTCTCTCTCTCTCTCTCTCATCTACTACACTCAGATAATAATATCTCTCGTCGAATCACGTCTACAACACTATCCTCACCACTCAGTCAACGCTATACATGTCTCTACATGTGTTGCGTCGTTCAACACTACACTCCTGCACAGCTCCTGATACCGTCAATCTCCTGCAGTTGCTTGCTGTTCAGCACATCCTCAGCCTGCGAAGATACGTAGTGCCTGACCGTTCTTGCTACGCTGCTATTTCATTATTGACTGTTAACTATGCACAAATATAAATTAATTTACGTTACACTAATCTTTATCTGGAATAAAAAAAATATTAAATATTTATGAAAGGGACTTGGGAGTGCTAATACTGAAGGACAAGAGTGTAATTATCACAGACTTAAGGAATATAATAGACTGGATAACTAGAACCTTCAAAACAAGAGATTCCAAGCCAATGATAATACTCTTTTACTGATTTGGAGAATGAACAGTGTCGTATAAATCCAATCTAGTCCATAATTTGTTGGGAAAAGTGGAAGTCCCTGTAACTGCGTCCAATGGAAAGTAAGCGATGCCAGTGTCATTGAAACAAACCACGGTACGGGTGGGGATTGAACTCGTGGAGAGTTAGTAGTAAAACTCCAGGTCAGCGCGTAAGCCACTGGACCAGCTGACTACGATAAGATTTTTCCAATTAGGAATATTTATACACCATAGGGAGGTTAACATGGGTCCCACTGTGGCCACAAATGCAAGTTCAAGTTCAAGCCCCACTCGTATAGTGGTTTGCTTTCAATCGTGTCATTACGAATTCGTGAACCAGTGTCATTACTCATTACTAATTACCGGCACACCCCGTGCGGCTGTCAGCATATTTCAAATACGCTAGCTGTCAAGCTACGGACTTCAAATACTGTGATATAAACATAGTTTGAACTGTCACGACGCCCACGCCGTGAAGGCGTACTCAGTCAGACACGTACCCACGCCCTGAGGGCATACTCAATCAGACACGTACCCTCAGGCAGTCAGGATATATCAGACTGCAGACTGGGCTTCCTAAACCTATATTCTCAATGAAAGTGTCAGTGAGCTAACATTCACCATCACTCCACTTAAGAGGCACCTAAGTACCCCTGTCTTCTAATAACATGTTCATTTTTCCACTATAATCTACCTTGTCCATAATTACTATCGCATTTGCTTTGTTTCGTAAGGTGAAGCCCAGGATCTTTCCTTAATTCATTGTATAACAACAATTATGTTGCAGAGGTCTGAGCTTTGCTCAATTACGCCAGTCCAAGACTGGCGTAATGGACTAGTGAGGCGGTCAAGACTGGCGTAATGGACTAGTGAGGCGGTCAAGACTGGCGTAATGGACTAGTGAGGCGGTCAAGACTGGCGTAATGGACTAGTGAGGCGGTCAAGACTGGCGTAATGGACTAGTGAGGCGGTCAAGACTGGCGTAATGGACTAGTGAGGCGGTCAAGACTGGCGTAATGGACTAGTGAGGCGGTCAAGACTGGCGTAATGGACTAGTGAGGCGGTCAAGACTGGCGTAATGGACTAGTGAGGCGGTCAAGACTGGCGTAATGGACTAGTGAGGCGGTCAAGACTGGCGTAATGGACTAGTGAGGCGGTCAAGACTGGCGTAATGGACTAGTGAGGCGGTCAAGACTGGCGTAATGGACTAGTGAGGCGGTCAAGACTGGCGTAATGGACTAGTGAGGCGGTCAAGACTGGCGTAATGGACTAGTGAGGCGGTCAAGACTTGCGTAATGGACTAGTGAGGCGTTCAAGACTTGCGTAATGGACTAGTGAGGCGGTCAAGACTGGCGTAATGGACTAGTGAGGCGGTCAAGACTTGCGTAATGGACTAGTGAGGGGTCAAGACTGGCGTAATGGACTAGTGAGGCGGTCAAGACTTGCGTAATGGACTAGTGAGGCGGTCAAGACTGGCGTAATGGACTAGTGAGGCGGTCAAGACTGGCGTAATGGACTAATGAGGCGGTCAAGACTGGCGTAATGGACTAGTGAGGCGGTCAAGACTGGCGTAATGGACTAGTGAGGCGGTCAAGACTGGCGTAATGGACTAGTGAGGCGGTCAAGACTGGCGTAATGGACTAGTGAGGCGGTCAAGACTTGCGTAATGGACTAGTGAGGGGTCAAGACTGGCGTAATGGACTAGTGAGGCGGTCAAGACTTGCGTAATGGACTAGTGAGGCGGTCAAGACTGGCGTAATGGACTAGTGAGGCGGTCAAGACTTGCGTAATGGACTAGTGAGGCGGTCAAGACTGGCGTAATGGACTAGTGAGGCGGTCAAGACTGGCGTAATGGACTAGTGAGGCGGTCAAGACTGGCGTAATGGACTAGTGAGGCGGTCAAGACTGGCGTAATGGACTAGTGAGGCGGTCAAGACTGGCGTAATGGACTAGTGAGGCGGTCAAGACTTGCGTAATGGACTAGTGAGGGGGTCAAGACTGGCGTAATGGACTAGTGAGGCGGTCAAGACTTGCGTAATGGACTAGTGAGGCGGTCAAGACTGGCGTAATGGACTAGTGAGGCGGTCAAGACTTGCGTAATGGACTAGTGAGGCGGTCAAGACTGGCGTAATGGACTAGTGAGGCGGTCAAGACTGGCGTAAGGTCACTCTAAAAGGTGGACTGCGTGAGTAACTTGAGCCGAGAAATTTGACCGTGGAGGTACACACACGCTCTTCCCTCACTACTGGGTGACTCCTACCTAGGCAGGGAAGGAGGGAAGGGTGTGCATGATAAGAGTGAGAAAAGAGGCGAAGAGTTTGATAAGAAAAGACAGAAAGAGTGTGAGGAGAAAAGAACAAAGTCTTAGAAGTCATAGAAGCTAAAACGTTGTGTAGTTATAAAAATAGGTCATATAAATACATGAGTGGGTGTGGGTGTAAGCCTGCTGCAGTGTTCCTTCTTTCTTATGTTCTTATGATGATGGAAGGTCGTGCATTAGGAGACACATACGAACTCCAAGCATCTGTCAAGACACTAAAGGTTCTAAATACTGTTAAAACTCTTAAACCCTCGCTGCCTGTCAGGACACAAAAGGTTCTAAATGCAGTAAAAACTGTTGAACTTCGTTACACTCTCAGTACCAGCGCCATCTCGCGTGCCTGACTTAACCTAACTTACGAAAAAAACATATGAAGGAGTTCCGGAGGGTTGCGCACTACCACTGTCATCTCCCCTACCACCAACCAGCGTCACTATCAGCACCAAGCCAGCCTCACGCGTGCTACCAGGGTCACTACCAGCACCAAGCCAGTGCCACGCGTGCTACCAGCGTCACTACCAGCACCAAGCCAGTGCCACGCGTGCTACCAGCGTCACTACCAGCACCAAGCCAGTGCCACGCGTGCTACCAGCGTCACTATCAGCACCAAGCCAGTGCCACGCGTGCTACCAGGGTCACTACCAGCACCAAGCCAGTGCCACGCGTGCTACCAGCGTCACTATCAGCACCAAGCCAGTGCCACGCGTGCCACCAGGGTCACTACCAGCACCAAGCCAGCCTCACCCGTACTACCAGCACCAAGCCAGCCTCACGCGTGCTACCAGGGTCACTACCAGCACCAAGCCAGCCTCACGCGTGCTACCAGGGTCACTACCAGCACCAAGCCAGTGCCACGCGTGCTACCAGGGTCACTACCAGCACCAAGCCAGTGCCACGCGTGCTACCAGCGTCACTATCATCACCAAGCCAGTGCCACGAGTGCTACCAGGGTCACTACCAGCACCAAGCCAGCCTCACCCGTACTACCAGCACCAAGCCAGCCTCACGCGTGCTACCAGGGTCACTACCAGCACCAAGCCAGCCTCACGCGTGCTACCCGGGTCACTACCAGCACCAAGCCAGCCTCACGCGTGCTACCAGGGTCACTACCAGCACCATGTCAGCCTCACGCGTGCTACCCGGGTCACTACCAGCACCAAGCCAGCCTCACGCGTGCTACCAGGGTCACTACCAGCACCATGTCAGCCTCACGCGTGCTACCCGGGTCACTACCAGCACCAAGCCAGCCTCACCCGTGCTACCCGGGTCACTACCAGCACCAAGCCAGCCTCACGCGTGCTACCAGGGTCACTACCAGCACCATGTCAGCCTCACGCGTGCTACCCGGGTCACTACCAGCACCAAGCCAGCCTCACCCGTACTACCAGGGTCACTACCAGCACCAAGCCAGCCTCACGCGTGCTACCAGGGTCACTACCAGCACCAAGCCAGCCTCACACGTGCTACCAGGGTCACTACCAGCACCAAGCCAGCCTCACGCGTGCTACCAGGGTCACTTCCAGCACTAAGCCAGCCTCACACGTGCTACCAGGGTCACTACCAGCACCAAGCCAGCCTCACACGTGCTACCAGGGTCACTACCAGCACCAAGCCAGCCTCACGCGTGCTACCAGGGTCACTTCCAGGACTAAGCCAGCCTCACGCGTGCTACCAGGGTCACTACCAGCACCATGTCAGCCTCACGCGTACTACCAGCACCAAGCCAGCCTCACGCGTGCTACCAGGGTCACTTCCAGCACTAAGCCAGCCTCACGCGTGCTACCAGGGTCACTTCCAGCACTAAGCCAGCCTCACGCGTGCTACCAGCGTCCCTACCAGAACCAAACTAGCCAGCGTCACTACTAGCACCAAATCAGCGTCACTACTAGCACCAAGCCAGCGTCACTACTAGCACCAAGCCAGCCTCACGTGATGCAGTATGGCAGGGAAACACTATGTTTTTAATGTAATATGGCAGGTAAACACTAAGTTTTTAATGTAATATGGCAGGGAAAAAATTGTGTGATATATGGCAGAAAAATATTATTACTGTGATATAAATATGACAAGGTAATATTATTAGTGATGTAATATAGCAGGGAAACATTATGTACAGTATGTGATGAAGTATGAGAGGGTAATATTTGAGGTGTTCCCACCTGGTCAGCTTTCAGTTGTCATGTTGACGCAGACCAGGGCAGGACGACCTACTTGCTGTGTCCACACACACGACCCTTCTACTCTAGCTTGCTTTGTTATGGTAGTAGTGTTAGTGTGGACGGTGGCATTTTTAATAACTACAGTGTAGAGTTTGCCTCTGGGAAGAAGCACTATTCTGTTGTTGACGAGTGTTCATAAGACACCAGAACACACATGCAGACACTTGGTCTATACATGACACTGTGTGGACTTAGTCTCTGGGGTCGTCTGGTGTACACTCAGGAAGAGGTTGGTTCAGCACATTTAGCAGTGACTAATCTTAGTATACACCCAGGTTTATGGACTCTTGTTTACCTTAGGATTACATACTCTTTGCCTCTGCGATGTTGGCATCTGAACAATGAATTATGTAGACTTAATATTTGACTAGATACTTATGCTGGTCTTAAGGGTTTTGTGTAATGTATCCTGCAGAGCCACAAAGAACCCGCACACGGGAGAATGAAACTTATGACGAGGTTCCAGAGATTATGTGTGCATTGTTCCGGTCACGGTATTGTGCCTTTCTTATTCTTTATATTGTATACAATTAGTCGACGGCTGGTTGATTACCTTAAATCTTGCTTACGGGTTAACAGACTGGAAAGCAGATATTACCTAATGCTCTATGAGCATTGTTCCTCATACAGACTGTAAATATATTTGTACAGAAGAATATATTTGCAATAAAGTTAGGTGTATATTACACTTCTTGTTTACCCAGTCCTTAGGCTGGTGAATAAAAGTGACATTTTGTTTACAACCCTGTAATGTTGGTTTGCAACACGTCCTGCTTTGACGGCAGAGGCAACCATGTCTGCCAGGGGCCATACAACACCTAGGGAGTGGGAGGTAATCAAGGTTACGTCAAATACCCTTCAAGGCACTTTGTCCACTCTAGAAGACACAGACCCAACACAAACAGATATTTCTCACCAACACAACACACTACAAATGTATTCCTGAGGTCGTCATCTATACATATGAATATACACATTACGTATGAAAATATATATGAATACATACTACATATGAACGCACACGAAGACGTCGTCTACTTCCCATTAGACAGGGAAACTAAAACGACGTTTCGGTCGGTCGTGGACCATTACCAAGACGCGAATGATAATGTTGCAAGAGAGAGAGAGAGAGAGAGAGAGAGAGAGAGAGAGAGAGAGAGAGAGAGAGAGAGAGAGAGAGAGAGAGAGAGAGAGGTCGAAACGTTCTCTAGTTTTCAGATGTAGCCTGTGAGAAAATTGTGACGTGTTGCTGTCAGTTACCTAGCAGTGCCTTAGCTGATGTGAATGACACACGTCTGGTGGCAGGACGTGCGTCACACTTATATCTGACAGCACTGACATCACCTGACACTTAATGCACAGCCAGGTTTTACTTTTTGAGGAAATGCTCTGCGTAAGCAGTGGCTCTGTGTATAGCATGGTACTGATGTCAGCTCTGTGTATAGCATGGTACTGATGTCAGCTCTGTGTATAGCATGGTACTGATGTCAGCTCTGTGTATAGCATGGTACTGATGTCAGCTCTGTGTATAGCATAGTACTGATGTCACCTCTGTGTATAGCATGGTTCAGATGTCAGATGTGTATAGCATGGTACTGATGTCACCTCCGTGTATAGCATGGTACTGATGTCACCTCCGTGTATAGCATGGTACTGATGTCACCTAGGTCGGTGTTACTTGTACCGTGATAATGTTGTTAGAATTACCAACAATATGTTAGGTAAAGGGACACAGGTACAACTAATATGACATTTTATTGTGGCAACGTTTCGTTCTCCAGGAACCCAAAAAGAAAAACGAAAGTATCTCCTTTTAAATTTAGTAATATATACAGGAGAAAGGGTTACTAGCCCCTTGCTCCCGGCATTTTAGTCGCCTCTTACTACACGCATGGCTTACGGAGGAAGAATTCTGTTCCACTTCCCCATGGAGTATATATATATATATATATATATATATATATATATATATATATATATATATAGTGTGTGTGTGTGTGTGTGTGTGTGTGTGTGTTGCAAGTGTATGGAATAGAAGGTAGGTTATTGAAAGCAGTGAAGAGTTTTTACGAGGATAGTGAGGCTCAGGTTAGAGTATGTAGGAGAGAGGGAGATTATTTCCCAGTAAAAGTGGGCCTTAGACAAGGATGTGTGATGTCAACATGGTTGTTCAATATATTTATAGATGGAGTTGTAAGAGAAGTGAATGCTCGGGTGTTGGCAAGAGGTGTGGGGTTAAAAGATAAAGAATCTAATACAAAGTGGGAGTTGTCACAGTTGCTCTTTGCTGATGACACTGTGCTTTTGGGAGATTCTGAAGAGAAGTTGCAGAGATTGGTGGATGAATTTGGTAGGGTATGTAAAAGAAGAAAATTAAAAGTGTCAGCAGATGGGTCTATGAAGGATGAGGTGAATCATAGAACTGATGAGGGAAAAAGGGTGAGTGGTGCACTTAGGAGTCTGTGGAGACAAAGAACTTTGTCCGTGGAACCAGAGGGGAATGTATGAGAGTATAGTTATACCAACACTCTTATATGGGTGTGAAGCATGGGTGATGAATGTTGCAACAAGGAGAAGGCTGGAGGCAGTGGAGATGTCATGTCTGAGATCAATGTGTGGTGTGAATATAATGCAGCGAATTCGTAGTTTGGAAATTAGGAGGTGCGGGATTACCAAAAATATTATCCAGAGGGCTGAGGAGGGGTTGTTGAGGTGGTTCGGACATGTAGAGAGGCTGGAACAAAACAGAATGACTTCGAGAGTGTATAAATCTGTAGTGGAGGGAAGGCGGGGTAGGGGTCGGCCTAGGAAAGGTTGGAGAGAGGGGGTAAAGGAGGTTTTGTGTGCGAGGGGCTTGGACTTCCAGCAAGCATGCGTGTGCGTATTTGATAGGAGTGAATGGAGACAAATGGTTTTTAATACTTGACGTGCTGTTGGAGTGTGAGCAAAGTAACATTTATGAAGGGATTCAGGGAAATCGGCAGGCCGGACTTGAGTCCTGGAGATGGGAAGTACAGTGTCTGCACTCTGAAGGAGGGATGTTAATGTTGCAGTTTTATAACTGTAGTGTAAGCACGCCTCTGGCAAGACAGTGATGGAGTGAATGATGATGAAAGTTTTTCTTTTTCGGGCCACCCTGCCTTGGTGGGAAACGGCCGATGTGTTAATAAAAAAATATAATATAATATATATATATATATATATATATATATATATATATATATATATATATATATATATATGTTGTGCCGAATAGGTAAAACTTGCGATTTTGGATTAAATAGCAACGCTCTTCTTGCCGAATAAGGCAAGCGTAAACTGTGTATGCAATACTTTCGCAAAAATCAT
The DNA here is from genome assembly GCA_009830355.1 of Cherax destructor. NCBI lineage: Eukaryota > Metazoa > Arthropoda > Malacostraca > Decapoda > Parastacidae > Cherax > Cherax destructor. Next base: position 69,307 of record WNWK01005163.1, on the reverse strand, counting down.
TCTGAACCTAACGAAAAAATATATTTCATTGTGTTTGTTTATTATTAAATTATTTTAAACTTATCTAAAATATATTTAGTTGTATTAGGCTAAATTAAATTGTGCTTGTTATAATAAGGTTAGGTAAGTTTTCTAAGGTTCTTTGGGTACAAAATTATTAATTTTTATATTAACATAAATGAAAAAATATATCTTTAAATGTATAAGAGAAAATTTTAGAAAGGACTTAATTTTAAATGAGTTCTTGCTAACTGAAAATTTTTACATATTCAGCACGTATATATATATATATATATATATATATATATATATCCTAGGTAGTAGGTTGGTAGTCAGCAACTGTCCAGGAAGGTACTACTGTCCTGCCAAGTGAGTGTAAAACGAAAGCCTGTAATTGTTTTACATGATGGTAGGATTGCTGGTGTCTTTTTTCTGTCTCATAAACATGCAAGATTTCAGGTATGTCTTGTTACTTCTACTTACACTTAGGTCACACTACACATTCATGTACAAGCATATATATATATACACCCCTCTGGGTTTTCTTCTATTTTCTTACTAGTTCTTGTTCTTATTTCCTCTTATCTCCATGGGGAAGTGGAACAGAATTCTTCCTCCGTAAGCCATGCGTGTCGTAAGAGGCGACTAAAATGCCGGGAGCAAGGGGCTAGTAACCCCTTCTCCTGTATATATTACTAAATGTAAAAGAAGAAACTTTCGTTTTTCCTTTTGGGCCACCCTGCCTCGGTGGGCCACCCTGCCTCGGTGGGCCACCCTGCCTCGGTGGGCCACCCTGACTCGGTAGGAAACGGCCGACGTGTTGAAAGAAAAGAAAGATATATACAGTGGTCCCTCGGTTTTCGTGAATCTCCAAACTCGAACATTTATGTAAGTGTATTTTCGTAAGTGCTGTTGCAAGTGTATTTTTGGGGGTCTGAAATAGACTAACCTACGTGACATTATTTCTTAAGGAAGTAAATTCGTTCGGTAATGGCACTTGAGCAGCGTTCTGGAACGAATTTTCGGCGAAAACCGAGGAACCACTGTGTGTATATATATATATATATATATATATATATATATATATATATATATATATATATATATATATATATATATATATATTATATATTATATATATATATATATATATATATATATATATATATATATATATATATATATATATATATATATATATATATATATTGTGTAATAAATACAATATTTTATTCTAGGATATTTTATTGTTTAGTAATAATGAAAGAGAAACATTACTGGAAATGCTGAGGTGTGAGAAGCAGCTGAAGTCACCTGGCTGATACAACACATTACACAACCCAGCTAAACCCGTACGAGTCATACAGCCCCTGGGGGAATGTGTTGGAGATAGTCAGGTTTGATCCCAGGAAGGGGGAAGTGTAGCTGCAAATTCCCAGGATCACGAGCCCTTCAGCAGCAGTTAACATGAGTGAACTAATTAAAACTGAGTTAGTTTAACCCCAGCTGAGTTCAACAGTAGCTGACCCGACTTCAACAGCAGCTGACCCGACTTCAACAGCAGCTGACCCGACTTCAACAGCAGCTGACCCGACTTCAACAGTAGCTGACTTGACTTCAACAGTAGCTGACTTGACTTCAACAGCAGCTGACCCGACTTCAACAGTAGCTGACTTGACTTCAACAGCAGCTGATCCGACTTCAACAGTAGCTGATCCGATTTCAACAGTAGCTGACCCGACTTCAACACTAAGCTGATTAGAAGTAGTCAGTACCTAGTCAACTAACTAGCACTTAAGAGGAAGATCGACAAGTTTAGGGGGACCAAGACTCTTGAAACACACATGCCTTACATACATAAAAAGAATTACCCCTGACTGTCTTCAAGACGGAGCTAGACAAGTTCCTCGAGTCAGTTCCTGATCAGCCAGGCTGTGGTGCATACCTCGTACTGTGTGCTGGCGGAATCAATAGCCTGGTTGATCAAACCCTCAACTATGAAGCCTGGTCCTGGACCGGGACACGGAGGCGATGACACCTGGACCCAACAACAGGTAGACGTAACACAAATAATAATAATAATAATAATAATAATAATAATAATAATAATGAAAATTATTAAAAAATGAATCAAAGTATATTTCGGCCTCAGTTAGAGACCCTCTTCAGTAGGACTGAAGAGTTATGGTGATAATGACATAAAATACCGACAAGTTGGTGATTAAGACACATGTGCAACAGTTGTGTATCATAATTGATGAAACGTTTCGCCTACACAGTAGGCTTCTTCAGTCAAACACAGAGGCAGCAGCAGGTGTAGTAGTGAAATGAAGATGATGTAATCAGTCCATCAACCTTGGACATATAGTATTTGAGGTGGTCAGTCCCTCAGCCTGGAGAAGAGTTCAGCTCCATGGTCCAAGAATTAAAAAAAAAAAATTTTTTTTCTAATGAAATGATAATCTTTTTCCGATCATAACGCCACAAAAATTATGAAATTTGATCGAAAACTAACGGAATTATGCTTTCGCGAAGTTAGCGGTATCCATGACATTTACGCATCGGCGATCTCGCCCACTTTGAGCCCTATTTTCGGCAGATTCCAATGTTTCAGTCTACTAAACTTATAGCTATTTTGCTAGAACTCCATTTCTTCTATCGATTGAGTACAAGAAACTGCCTATTTACCAATTTCAACTACCCAAAATAGTGGTCAGAAAATGGCAATTTGGCCAATTTCACACAAATTTCAAACGATGCCAATTTCAAAAAAGGGTCCATAATAAACACGGCAGACATTCCTGGCACTAAAATAACATCTTCTCTGTTTATTAGTCACGTCTCCGGGCGCCTCTTACATTACTTTTGCTTTTCATTTTGAATTTTTATTCTAACAAAAAATAGAAGATTTACTGATATGTATACAACTGCATCATTGTAAAAATGGTATAAATAATATCAGCGCACTTGTGCAAGAATATTAGATTCTCCAGTTGATGTGTATTGGACGCATCGTGTGATTTGTTTACTCTTGAACATCGGCCAAAATCGAACATTTTTGCTACTTTGCGCTCAGTTTCAAGGTACTTGTCATCGTGAAACCAGTCACAATTAGCTCTATTCCTGTAACATATCATCTATTCTATAAAATGAGACTACGAAAACGAGAATACAAGCATAAATACCATACGAAAATAGACTGCAAAGTCGCTGTTTTAAACCAAAAACACGGTCAGAGTTTTTTGTTCCTCATTATGCACTGTGTGGCGCAGGAATTTTTTTATACTGCGCACACTGATCGCACAGGCCCATTCTATCACATCTAGACCTAACAGCCTGTTTCTGCTTGATTTGAGGGCGCTAGAATTTAGGCATACTAGTATGTCAATAACCCCAGGGCGCAAGCCGTACTAGTACGACCAAAACCCCGAAAGGGTTAAGTACTGTCGAAGGTGAGGAGTGAAGAGAGACTCTGAGAGACTGTGAGTGACTCAGTGACTCTGAGAGACTCTGAGTGACTCTGAGAGACTCTGAGAGACTCTGAGAGACTCTGAGAGACTGAGTGACTCTGAGTGACTCTGAGAGACTGAGTGACTCTGAGACTCTGAGTGACTCTGAGACTCTGAGAGACTCTTGAGAGACACATGCACTGACTTTTCTTGACTTCTATTTTCTATTCATGTGTTCTCACTTTTATTTCTCTAAAATGTATAAAAAAAAAGTTTTCAAGTATAAGCTGGACAAAAGTACTACGCAGTTTCAAGACTAGGCCGGGTAAAAAAAATATGAATATAAATGTGCACAGCCTAGTAAGGGCCAACAGGCCTCCTGCCTGCATTTACAAGTATTAGGCCTCCTATCTGCCTTTATTATCATATTCTAGGCTTCCTGCCTGACTTTATTATCATGTTCTAGGCCTCCTGACTTTATTATCTTGTTCTAGGCCTCCTGACTTTATTATCTTGTTCTAGGCCTCCTGACTGACTTTATTATCATGATCTAGGCCTCCTGACTGACTTTATTGTCATGTTCTAGGCCTCCTGTCTGCCTATATTATCATGTTCTAGGCCTCCTGTCTGCCTGTATTATCATGTTCTAGGCCTCCTGTCTGCCTGTATTATCATGTTTTAGACCTCCTGTATGCCTGTATTATCATGTTCTAGGCCTCCTGACTGACTTTATTAACATGTTCTAGGCCTCCTGACTTTATTATCATGTTCTAGGCCTCCTGACTGACTTTATTATCATGTTCTAGGCCTCCTGTCTGCCTGTATTATCATGTTCTAGGCCTCCTGTCTGCCTGTATTATCATGTTCTAGGAGTCCTGTCTGCCTGTATTATCATGTTCTAGGCCTCCTGTCTGCCTGTATTATCATGTTCTAGGCCTCCTGACTGACTTTATTATCATGTTCTAGGCCTCCTGTCTGCCTGTATTATCATGTTCTAGGCCTCCTGTCTGCCTGTATTATCATGTTCTAGGCCTCCTGTCTGCCTGTATTATCATGTTCTAGGCCTCCTGTCTGCCTGTATTATCATGTTCTAGGCCTCCTGTCTGCCTGTATTGTTATGGATGTTGTCTGGGGTTGACCTAATGAAGACCTTCAAGAAAACTTACATATATTATGCCACTAATGGTGTGTGTGTGTGTGTACTCAACTAATTGTACTCACCTAATTGTGCTTGCAGGGGTCCGGACTTAGCTCCTGGCCCCGCCTCTTCACTGACCGCTACTAGGTCCTCTCTCTCCCTGCTCCATGAGCTTTATCATACCTCGTCTTAAAGCTATGTATGGTTCCTGCCTCCTCTACATCACTTGCCAGACTATTCCACTTCCTGACAACTCTATGACTGAAGAAATACTTCCTAACATCTCTTTGCCTCGTCTGAGTCTTCAACTTCCAATTGTGACCCCTTGTTTCTGTGTCCCCTCTCTGGAACATCCTGTCTCTGTCCACTTTATCTATTCCACGCAGTATTTTGTATGTCGTTATCATGTTTTCCCTAACCCTCCTGTCCTCCAGTGTCGTCAGGCCGATTTTCCTTAACCTTTCCTCATAGGACATTTCCCTTAGCGCTGCGTCTGTGTCTGTCTGCCTGCTAACTTATGCATGTAAAAACTTACAAAAAAAGGTACAATACTGTGACTGGAACAATACACAAATAACTCGCACCTAGAAGAGGGAAGCTTACGACGACGTTTCGGTCCGACTTGGACCATTTACAAAGTCACACTAACACACAGGACAGAGAAGGGGGGAGTATATATAGGCCAGCAGACAGGGACGGGAAGAAGAGAGGAAGTGGTGGAGGAGTAATAGTGGTAGTAGTAGTAGTAGTAGTGGAGTCAGTCATATACTAAGAAAGAGGAGCACTGCAAGGGAGCTAGTGGCTCACATAGGGTAGGGGCAAGAACACAGAGGGGGTAAAAAATAATAATGAAGGACAAATACAAGGCAAAAGAAAGAAACCCCAGAGGAGAAAGAAGAAAGAGGAAAGGGGAAGAGGGAGAAGGGAAAAAAAGAATCAGGTTAAGTCACGGGTGTTCTGAAGTTTGGAGCATTTAACAATATAATGGGAAAGGAAAGCATCTACAGAGACAAAGCCACGACTAAGATTCATACAAGGAAAGTTGTGTATAAGGGAGGATTCAATCAGACGGCGACTGTGAAAGTTAGACGTAGGGTAGACAGTTTTAGCAGAAGACCAGTCAATAGGATGACTGTGATCTCTGAAAGACGTGAAAGAACATCATTCTAGACGTGAAAGAAGAACATCATTCTAGACGTGAAAGAAGAACATCATTCTAGACGTGAAAGAAGAACATCATTCTAGACGTGAAAGAAGCAGTGATTTACGAGTGTCATCGCAGGAGTGTTATCTGTCGCTGTGAAAGTTGTGACAGCCCAACATGTCATCATCATGGCCTCTGATGCAGCATCTGTCTTCTTTGGTTCATTGAATAGTGACAGATCGTTAAACATTTTTAATGAATACTCGACTGTAGAGCGACTGACGTAAAATAACTTTGTTGTGTCTTAGTTTGTGTGTGTGTGTGTGTGTGTGTGTGTGGAGAGAGAGAGAGAGAGAGAGAGAGAGAGAGAGAGAGAGAGAGAGAGAGAGAGAGAGAGAGAGTAGACGAGTCTCTCTCCATCTCTCTTCTTCCTTCCATCTCTTTCCCACTTCGCTGTAAAATAAAATTGAGAAAAATGGGAAAGGGAAGAATGAAAACTTTGGAGAGTATGAGAGAGGAGAGAAAACAGTTGAACTGGGAGAGGTCGAGGGGAGAACAAATGAAGAGCACATAGGAAGAAGGGTAGAGAAAATGAGTGGGAGAGGAGAGAAATGTTAGTAGTGAATGAGGAGAGGATCAGAGAAATTGAAAGAGATTTTGGGAGAGAAGGAACGTGTCTAAAGAGTTCACGTACGTGACTAGAGAGACAAGCGAAAGAGAGAGGATTGAAAAGTCTGATAAGAGAATTCAAGCGAACGTAAACAACAGCGATAAGAGGTAACTAACACACGAACAAAAACAAAGATGTTAAGTAAAAGGACACAAATGCAACTAATGAGACATTTTATTGTGGCAACGTTTCGCTCTCCAGGAGCTTTTTCAAGCCGTTAGTAACGGCTTTTTTCAAGCCGTTAGTAACGGCTTGAAAAAGCTCCTGGAGAGCGAAACGTTGCCACAATAAAATGTCTCATTAGTTGCATTTGTGTCCTTTTACTTAACATATTGTCGGTAATTCTACCAATATTAAAAACAAAGATGTTAAGAAGACGAAGAATTAGACACAGATGCAACATCTGTGTATCTTTATTGTAGACGTTTCGCCAATCAGTGGCTTTATCAATACGAATTCTGACATAGTGGGAAGACAGTAGAAGTATATACAAAAGACGAGGTAATCAGTCCCTCAGCCTTGGAGTTGGTGAAGATCACCGTAGTCTTGTATAGTACACGTGTTGAGAAAAATCAGATTCAGGAAGGATATAAGAAAGCACTGGTTTGGTAATAGAGTTGTGGATGTGTGGAACAAACTCTGAGTACCGTCATAGAAGCTAAGACGTTGGGTTGGATAAATACATGAGTGGGTGTGGGTGGGTGTGAGTTGGACCTGACTAGCTTGTGCTACTAGGTCAGATGCCGTGCTCCTTCCTTAAGTGAATGTGAACCACAATGATGGCACTTGAGTGAACCACAATGACGGCACTTGAGTGAACCACAATGACGGCACTTGAGTGAACCACAATGACGGCACTCGAGTGAACCACAATGACGGCACTTCAGTGAACCACAATGACGGCACTTGAGTGAACCACAATGACGGCACTTGAGTGAATCACAATGATGGCACTTGAGTGAACCACAATGACGGCACTTGAGTGAACCACAATGATGGCACTTGAGTGAACCACAATGACGGCACTTGAGTGAACCACAATGACGGCACTTGAGTGAACCACAATGATGGCACTTGAGTGAACCACAATGATGGCACTTGAGTGAACCACAATGACGGCACTTGAGTGAACCACAATGACGGCACTTGAGTGAACCACAATGATGGCACTTGAGTGAACCACAATGACGGCACTTGAGTGAACCACAATGATGGCACTTGAGTGAACCACAATGACGGCACTTGAGTGAATCACAATGACGGCACTTGAGTGAACCACAATGATGGCATTTGAGTGAACCACAATGATAGCACTTGAGTGAACCACAATGACGGCACTTGAGTGAACCACAATGATGGCACTTGAGTGAACCACAATGACGGCACTTGAGTGAACCACAATGATGGCACTTGAGTGAACCACAATGACGGCACTTGAGTGAATCACAATGATGGCACTTGAGTGAACCACAATGACGGCACTTGAGTGAATCACAATGACGGCACTTGAGTGAACCACAATGATGGCATTTGAGTGAACCACAATGATAGCACTTGAGTGAACCACAATGACGGCACTTGAGTGAACCACAATGATGGCACTTGAGTGAACCACAATGATAGCACTTGAGTGAACCACAATGACGGCACTTGAGTGAACCACAATGATGGCACTTGAGTGAATCACAATGATGGCACTTGAGTGAACCACAATGAATGCACTTGAGTGAATCACAATGATGGCACTTGAGTGAACCACAATGATGGCACTTGAGTGAACCACAATGATGGCACTTGAGTGAACCACAATAACGGCACTTGAGTGAACCACAATGATGGCACTTGAGTGAACCTCAATGACGGCACTTGAGTGAACCACAATGACGGCACTTGAGTGAACCACAATGATGGCACTTGAGTGAACCACAATGACGGCACTTGAGTGAACCACAATGATGGCACTTGAGTGAACAACAATGACGGCACTTGAGTGAACCACAATGACGGTACTTCAGTGACCCACAATGACGGCACTTGAGTGAACCACAATGATGGCACTTGAGTGAACCACAATGATGGCACTTGAGTGAACCACAATGACGGCACTTGAGTGAATCACAATGATGGCACTTGAGTGAACCACAATGACGGCACTTGAGTGAATCACAATGACGGCACTTGAGTGAACCACAATGATGGCACTTGAGTGAACCACAATGACGGCACTTGAGTGAATCACAATGACGGCACTTGAGTGAACCACAATGATGGCATTTGAGTGAACCACAATGATAGCACTTGAGTGAACCACAATGACGGCACTTGAGTGAACCACAATGATGGCACTTGAGTGAACCACAATGATAGCACTTGAGTGAACCACAATGACGGCACTTGAGTGAACCACAATGATGGCACTTGAGTGAATCACAATGATGGCACTTGAGTGAACCACAATGAATGCACTTGAGTGAATCACAATGATGGCACTTGAGTGAACCACAATGATGGCACTTGAGTGAACCACAATGATGGCACTTGAGTGAACCACAATGACGGCACTTGAGTGAACCACAATGACGGCACTTGAGTGAACCACAATGATGGCACTTGAGTGAACCACAATGACGGCACTTGAGTGAATCACAATGACGGCACTTGAGTGAACCACAATGATGGCACTTGAGTGAATCACAATGACGGCACTTGAGTGAATCACAATGACGGCACTTGAGTGAACCACAATGACGGCACTTGAGTGAACCACAATGACGGCACTTGAGTGAATCACAATGACGGCACTTGAGTGAACCACAATGACGGCACTTGAGTGAATCACAATGACGGCACTTGAGTGAACCACAATGATGGCACTTGAGTGAATCACAATGACGGCACTTGAGTGAATCACAATGACGGCACTTGAGTGAACCACAATGACGGCACTTGAGTGAACCACAATGACGGCACTTGAGTGAATCACAATGACGGCACTTGAGTGAACCACAATGACGGCACTTGAGTGAACCACAATGATGGCACTTCAGTGAATCACTTAGTGATTCACTGAAGTGATTCTCACATGACATTGTTTTTTGTGGTCTGCTGGCAGACCAGGTTTAATCAGCTTGGAGATTTGCTGTGTCCTCAGTGATGTTGCTCTTACACAAATTATAGTGTCGTTCGCGAAGGAAGATATGGTGCTATGGTTCGTCTGTCTTAAATAGGAGAATGTGAAGAAGAATTGGGTCAGGCACTTTGAGCAGTCAAGCATTCTAAAACCACAACCTACCTCATGAAACAGCTAAACTCTCCTTTCTGCGCATATTGCTAATCTATCCTAGCTGTGAATGTTGCTAACCTATCCTAGCTGTGAATGTTGCTAACCTATCCAAGCTGTGAATGTTGCTAACCTATCCCAGCTGTGAATGTTGCTAACCTATCCTAGCTGTGAATGTTGCTAACCTATCCTAGCTGCGAATGTTGCTAACCTATCCTAGCTGTGAATGTTGCTAACGTACCCTAGACGACCTCGACGTCTCTTGTGAGTCATGGAAGTCAGACTAGACGACCTAGACGTCTCTTGTGAGTCATGGAAGTCAGATTAGACGACCTAGACGTCTCTTGTGAGTCATGGAAGTCATACTAGACGACCTAGACTTCTCTCGTGAGTCATGGAAGTCATACTAGACGACCTAGACTTCTCTTGTGAGTCATGGAAGTCAGACTAGACTACGTAGACTTCTCTTGTGAGTCATGGAAGTCAGACTAGACGACCTAGACGTCTCTTGTGAGTCATGGAAGTCAGACTAGACGACCTAGACGTCTCTTGTGAGTCATGGAAGTCAGACTAGACGACCTAGACGTCTCTTGTGAGTCATGGAAGTCAGAGTATACGACCTAGACGTCTCTTGCGAGTCATGGAAGTCAGACTAGACGGCCTAGACTTCTCTCGTGAGTCATGGAAGTCAGACTAGACGACCTAGACTTCTCTTGTGAGTCATGGAAGTCAGACTAGACGACCTAGACTTCTCTTGTGAGTCATGGAAGTCAGACTAGACGACCTAGACTTCTCTTGTGAGTCATGGAAGTCAGACTAGACGACCTAGACTTCTCTTGTGAGTCATGGAAGTCAGACTAGACGACCTAGACTTCTCTTGTAAGTCATGGAAGTCAGACTAGACGACCTAGACTTCTCTTGTGAGTCATGGAAGTCAGACTAGACGACCTTGGCAGGAAACATACGCACCTCCCTCACGTGGTCACACCTCATATACAACAGCAAGTTTTAGCGAGAAACTAAACCAGTTTATGTAGGCTGTGAAATTAATCTGACTGTGGTAACTCTGTAGGCCTGCGGGATGCCAGCAACAACAGTCTGGCTGGTCAGGTAATCAAAGAGAAAGTTTGTCAGGGGCACCAGATACAGCTATTGAACGAGAACGAGACTACTGAACAAGTACGAGGGTACTGAACGAGAACAAGACTACTGAACAAGTACGAGGCTACTGAACGAGAACAAGACTACTGAACGAGAACAAGACTACTGAACAAGTACGAGGGTACTGAACGAGAACAAGACTACTGAACGAGAACAAGACTACTGAACAAGTACGAGGGTACTGAACGAGAACAAGACTACTGAACGAGAACAAGACTACTGAACAAGTACGAGGGTACTGAACGAGAACAAGACTACTGAACGAGAATGTGATACAAGGAATTCGGTTTTGAAAAGCATTTATCACATGTGTCAGACACTGCAACATCATGGGAACTTGATACAAGGAATTCTTCAATATTTGTCCAACCTTTGGATGAAGACCTACTTACACTAGTGGATGGTCCCACTGTGATCCCGCCTCCTCCTGCTTCCACTCACCTGACTACAGTATATAATCCACTTCTCCGGCCATATGCTGTACTTTATACAAGATTGATGGACTGTAAACACCGTTCTTAGTATTGGAATGATGAAGGTAGCCACTATCTGGAGAAACGTTTCCTCAAAAAAGATTCCCATATGTTGCTTAAGTGCCTCATTATTCATCATGTAACAAGTATCACACGCCCCTGCGAGAGGCTTGTGGTAATACTACCAACCACCTAATTAAAGGTTAGATCAGCGGATCCTAAAATTGCAACGGATTCACATGAACTTGGACGAAATACCCACCTCGTGTTACCACTCACGGCGACCATCCCAGGACGAAATACAGACGACCTTGTACCAAAAAACACAGCCCCAGCATTCGCTTTGTAGACCTCGCCCTGTGCAGTGGCAGAAGTTCTGAACACCATCTTCACAGTCTCCCTACGATCCCCGTTGGGGACGGGAACCTTCACCTTCATTGTCGGCGTATTTGATCTTTCACGATGAGCTACTCTAATCGTGTTAAGACTAAACCTTACAGTGGAACTGTGAACGACTCCTCGAAACTTGCACTTGCAGCTGCCGTTAGGGGCGGCTTGCAAGTGAAGTTTAACACTATTCTGACGCTCCAGGACGCCTTCATTGTCGTGTGCAACGACGATGTTGAGGCTGAAAAGCTACTCGCCTCCGCCGCCACCACCACTCTCACTGACCGAGGCTTTACCCTCATGTTCTCTCAGGCTTTAAGGGCCAAGAGGACTGTCTTCTTCAGGAAACTGGACAAGCTTCTTACTTTACAACCCATTGATGACTCACGAAATCGTAATGACATAATTGCAAACAAACCATACCATGGAAGGGGATAGAACCCGCGGTCAGAGAGTCATAAAACTCCAGACCGACGCGCTAGCCAGTGGGCCAGCTGGCTACAATAAGATTCAACCAACTAGGTATATTTATACACCATAGAAAGATTAGCATTGAAGACCAGAACTCCTGGGCTACAGTGGAGCACATTACCAAAATCCCTACTGCTTCATCTATGTTAAAAATCACTTTTACTGATGTGACCATGGCTGCCCAGGCTGTGGCTGAGGGTCTGGCCATCTATTATTACTTCATAAGCTCAAGTTATATTGAAGCAGAAAGGTACTACCATATCCCACACTGCTGAAATTACTATTATTATATGCACAGCACTAAGGACTGCCCCGTTAAGGACAGGAAGTCTTGCACGACCTGTGGTTGTGAGGGCCACGATTTCAAGACCTTCTCCACTACAACTCCACCAACACCAACTTGCCTGTATTGCAAGAGCAACCACCACACTCTTGCTGCAAAATGTCCTACACGGCGTGAAATATTAAAAAAAAACAAGAAGCAGCACAGAAGTCCTCTTCTAGATCTCCCACTTACGCTGCAACCACCAAATTATAAGCTGATACCACTAAACTTCTCCAGGCTACTCAACCCTCCACCACTACCTTCATACCTGACTGTGACCCAACCACAATTTACTACTGTATGGTGTATGCCCATATGCAGAATATGGCTCTCCCTGGAACCTTCAACACCGCCATTAATGAGTCTTCAGGTTGAACAACATGCCAGTTTACCTTCCCTGCTTCCCCACCTTCTTCAGCCATACTTAAGACCACCTCAAATAATGTCAATGTTTCCACACCAGTAACCTCCTCTCAAACAGCTCCACCACCACCACCGCCTTCATGTGACGAGACTCCTCCAAATCCCACCAATAAGAGGCAACCATCGACTTCTTCCACCACTACTGCAATGGACCAATCAGCTAGCACCATCGAAGACTCACCCTCTTTATCCTCTTCTGAGAAAGAGGAGGAAGATGTTGATGACTCCTGCACCAGCTCACCTACTTGGGACAACCTGACTTTCTACACATCTTATAATGAGGACACCATGACCTGCACAGAACTGTACAAAGGGCTCTGTGTTGGGTCTGTTAAATCCGTTTGTGAGACTCCACACCATTTCACTCTTATCCAAGTTCTGGAGTTCATCAAAGCACTCCGCTTTACTTATGGTAATAAAACAAAACTGTACCACCTCTCCAGAACCAATTTCAAGAAATTTGTAAACGTCTCTTCCACAAATGCTCCATGATAAATAACGTGTAGATAAATGGTCCAGAGAACCGACAAGTTGATAAATTAGACACATGTGCAACACTTGGGTATCTTTAATGAGGAAACGTTTCGCCACACAGTGGCTTCATCAGTCCAATACAAATCAGACTGATGAAGCCACTGTGTGGCGAAACGTTTCGTTAATAAAGATTCCCATATGTTGCATAAGCGTTTCAATCTTCAACTTGTCAGCTTTCAAAACCATTTATCACATCTGTCAGACACTGCAACATCTGTCAGACACTGCAACATCATGGGATCTTGATACAAGAAATTCTTCAACACTTGTCCAACCTTTGGACGAAGACCTACTAGTGGATGGTATCACTCTGACCCCGACTCCTCCTGCTTCGCCTCACCTGACTACAGTATATAAGCCACTTCTAAGGCCCTATGCTGTACTTTCTTCAAGATTGATGGACTGACACATCCACTCCAGGCTGAGGGACTGATTACCTCAAACTCCTCCTCTCCTTACAACTTCCTGCTTCGTTTGGACTGATGAAGCCACTGTGTGGCGAAACGTTTCCTCGTTAAAGATACCCAAGTGTTGCACATGTCTAATTTATCATCATGATAAATAACACCCACAACTGTTGGCCCCACCTGCCTCCCCTGCAAATATTATGTTAGTGGGATGGATTTGTGTAGGACCTGCCTAGTATGGGCCAACAGACCTGATGCAGTGATCCTTCTTTCTTATGCTCTTAAGAATAATGAATAACCTTAAAGGGATTAATATATTCAGGAAAGTGATCTACCTAACATATAGATATCAAAATACAGAGATCTGCAAGTTCAAAACTTAGCACTGGAACTTGATACTTGAAGCAAGTGGGAACTTACTTATTGCTCGTTCTTAAGAATGGGGAAAACAATTCAATAACTTGATATAATAGATTTATGTATGCCAACTTAACTTGAGTTTAAAAAAAATAAAAAACGTTTAAAAAAAGTCAAAACTGGACGTTTTAACTTAAGAATGTGTTGCAGCGCGAGCGAGGAATGTTGAACTTGGCAACAGAGTGTTGCAATGTTTCTGTTGGTACATTGCTTGTTCAGTGCATGTTGCTCCATCCACTGCATCAGACTGATGACACTCGCAATGTAGCACATATGAGGCAAATGTTGACTTTACCTGCATAAACACACGTGTGTCAGACGACACTCACATTCACAATAACAAAGGTGTGTAGATAAATGACTCGGAGAACCCACAAGTTGTTAAATTAGACATGTGCAACACTTGGGTATCTTTATTGAGGAAACGTTTCGCCACACAGTGGCTTCATCAGTCCTATACAAAAGAGAATGGTAAAGAACAGGAGGAGTTTGAGGTAATCAGTCCCTCGGCCTGGAGTCGATGTAATCAGTCCATCAATGTTGAAGGAACACAGCATATGCGCTAAGTGGCTTTTATACTGACTTAAGGCTGAGGGACTGATTATCTCAAACTCCTCCTGTACCTCACCTTTCTCCTTTGTATGGACTGATGAAGTCACTGTGTGGCGAAACGTTTCCTCAATAAAGATACCCAAGTGTTGCATATGTGTCTAATTTATCAACACACACACACACACACACACACACACACACACACACACACACACACACACACACAGTCAGAGGAGACATGATAAAGACATACAAAATACTGCGGGGAATCGACAAGGTAGACAGTGACAGGATGTTCCAGAGAGGGAACACAGAAACAAGGGGACACAACTGGAAGCTGAAGACTCAGATGAGTCAAAGGGATGTTAGGAAGCATTTCTTCAGCCACAGAGTAGTCAGGAAGTGTAATAGTCTAGAGAAAGACATAGTGGAGGCAGGAACCATACACAGTTTTAAGACGAGGTATGATAAAGCTCATGGAGCAGGGAGAGCAGATACCCAGTAGCGGGCAGCGCAGAGGCGGGGCCAGGAGCTGAGTCTCGACCCCTGCAACCACAATTAGGTGAGTACAATTAGGTGAGTACACACACACACACACACACACACCTGGTCAAGAACGTCAAGAAATTGGAAAAAAAGTGCAAAAGTTTGCAACGAGACTAGTCCCGGAGCTAAGGGAACTCAACCTGACGACGCTGGAGGACAGGAGAGATAGGGGAGGGGACATGATAATGACATATAAAATACGGAGAGGAATTGACAAGGTGGATAGGGACAGGATGTATCATAGATGCGACACAGCAACAAGGGGTCACAAGTGGAAGTTGAAAATTCAGATGAGTCATAGGGATGTTAGGAAGTATTTCTTCAGTCATAGAGCTGACAGGAGGTGAAACAAGCTGGAGAGTGATGTAGTGGAGGTAGGATCCATACATAGCTTTACGAAGAGGTATTATAAAGCTTATGGAGTAGGGAGAGAGTGAACCTAGTAGCGACCAGCGAAGAGGCTAGGCCAGGAGCTGTGACTCGACACCTGCACTGCCTAACACGCTGTTCGTCCCTCCATCACTGCCATCACCAACAGCCCGACTAGTCAAAGACCGACCCCGAGATTACGTGACGCATGATCGAGCCTTCACTACTGAATGACCCACACGGAACTAAATTAAAACTTAACATTGTACAAGAGACCTTGTATTTCTGAGCTAAATTTAAATGTTAGAAATGACATTTGGTCAAAAAACAAGAGGGAAGTAGTGCAATATTGCAAATTGCAAACAAGTGCTTTGATTCAAGGCAACTTTGTCCAAGAAGTGTGAGTCAGACGTGCAAGACAGTCCAGTTCTGCAAGGTCAGTGTATTATAGGGGACATGTACCGTTTTTCTCGGTGTGTCCAAGTTGCAAGAGGTACACAGGGTACATGCACATCCTTATCTCTCAACACAATGTAATGTTGCTAGAGATGTTGCACTGTAGACATGAATCAAGATCATGACACAAGTTACAAGACTGCAGGTGTGTCAACATTAAGACACCTGACAACACGCTACCACCACCACTGACAACACAGTACCAGCACCACTGACAACACAGTACCAGCACAAACACTGACAACACGCTACCACCACCACCACTGACAACACAGTACCAGCACCACTGACAACACAGTACCAGCACCACTGACAACACAGTACCAGCACAAACACTGACAACACGCTACCACCACCACCACTGACAACACAGTACCAGCACAAACACTGACAACACGCTACCACCACCACTGACAACACAGTACCAGCACAAACACTGACAACACGCTACCACCACCACTGACAACACAGTACCAGCACAAACACTGACAACAAGCTACCACCACCACTGACAACACAGTACCAGCACAAACACTGACAACACGCTACCACCACCACTGACAACACGCTACCACTACCACTGACAACACAGTACCAGCACAAACACTGACAACACGCTACCACCACCACCACTGACAACACACTACCACCACCACTGACAACACGCTACCACCACCACCACAACAACACGCTACCACCACCACCACTGACAACACGCTACCATCACCACCACAACAACACAGTACCAGCACCACCACTGACAACACGCTACCAGCACCACTGACAACACGCTACCACCACCACCACAACAACACAGTACCAGCACCACCACTGACAACACAGTACCAACACCACCACTGACAACACAGTACCAGCAACACCAATGACAACACAGTACCAGCAACACTACTGACAACACAGTACCAGCACCACCACTGACAACACAGTACCAGCACCACCACTGACAACAGTACCAACACCACCACTGGCAATACAGTACCAGCACCACCACCACTGACAACACAGTACCAACACCACCACCACTGACAACACAGTACCAGCACCACCACTGACAACACACAACCACCACCACTGACAACACAGTACCAGCACCACCACTGACAACACACAACCACCACCACTGACAACACACAACCACCACCACTGACAACACAGTACCAGCACCACCACTGACAACACAGTACCACCAACACTGACAACACAGTACCAGCACCACCACTGACAACACAGTACCACCAACACTGACAACACAGTACCAGCACCACCACTGACAACACAGTACCAGCACCAACACTGACAACACAGTACCAGCACCACCACTGACAACACAGTACCAGCACCATTACTGACAACACAGTACCATCACCACCACTGACAACACAGTACCAGCACCAACACCGACAACACAGTACCAGCACCACCACTGACAACACAGTACCAGCACCACCACTGACAACACAGTACCAGCACCACCACTGACAACACAGTACCAGCACCACCACTGACAACACACTACTAGCCCCACCACTGACAACACACTACTAGCACCACCACTGACAACACAACCACCACCACTGACAACACACTACTAGCACCACCACTGACAACACACTACTAGCACCACCACTGACAACACACTACTAGCACTACCACTGACAACACACTACTAGCAAGACCACTGACAACACACTACTAGCACCACCACTGACAACACACTACTAGCACCACAACTGACAACACACTACTAGCACCACCACTGACAACACAGTACCAGCACCACCACTGACAACACACTACTAGCACCACCACTGACAACACACTACTAGCACCACCAATGACAACACACTACTAGCACCACCACTGACAACACAACCACCAATACTGACAACACAGTACCAGCACCACCACTGACAACACACTACCAGCACCACCACTGACAACACACTACTAGCACCACCAATGACAACACACTACTAGCACCACCACTGACAACACAGTACCAGCACCACCACTGACAACACACTACTAGCACCACCACTGACAACACACTACTAGCACCACCACTGACAACACACTACTACCACCACCATTGACAACACATCCACCACCATTGACAACACAGTACCAGCACCAACACCGACAACACAGTACCAGCACCACTACTGACAACACAATACCAGCACCACCACTGACAACACAGTACCAGCACCACCACTGACAACACAGTACCAGCACCACCACTGACAACACACTACTAGCACCACCACTGACAACACACTACTAGCACCACCACTGACAACACAACCACCACCACTGACAACACACTACTAGCACCACCACTGACAACACACTACTAGCACCACCACTGACAACACACTACTAGCACCACCACTGACAACACACTACTAGCACCACCACTGACAACACACTACTAGCACCACCACTGACAACACAGTACCAGCACCACCAATGACAACACACTACTAGCACCACCACTGACAACACAACCACCAATACTGACAACACAGTACCAGCACCACCACTGACAACACACTACTAGCACCACCACTGACAACACAACCACCACCACTGACAACACAGTACCAGCACCACCACTGACAACACACTACTAGCCCCACCACTGACAACACACTACTAGCACCACCACTGACAACACAACCACCACCACTGACAACACACTACTAGCACCACCACTGACAACACACTACTAGCACCACCACTGACAACACACTACTAGCACTACCACTGACAACACACTACTAGCAAGACCACTGACAACACACTACTAGCACCACCACTGACAACACACTACTAGCACCACAACTGACAACACACTACTAGCACCACCACTGACAACACAGTACCAGCACCACCACTGACAACACACTACTAGCACCACCACTGACAACACACTACTAGCACCACCAATGACAACACACTACTAGCACCACCACTGACAACACAACCACCAATACTGACAACACAGTACCAGCACCACCACTGACAACACACTACCAGCACCACCACTGACAACACACTACTAGCACCACCAATGACAACACACTACTAGCACCACCACTGACAACACAGTACCAGCACCACCACTGACAACACACTACTAGCACCACCACTGACAACACACTACTAGCACCACCACTGACAACACACTACTACCACCACCATTGACAACACATCCACCACCATTGACAACACAGTACCAGCACCAACACCGACAACACAGTACCAGCACCACTACTGACAACACAATACCAGCACCACCACTGACAACACAGTACCAGCACCACCACTGACAACACAGTACCAGCACCACCACTGACAACACACTACTAGCACCACCACTGACAACACACTACTAGCACCACCACTGACAACACAACCACCACCACTGACAACACACTACTAGCACCACCACTGACAACACACTACTAGCACCACCACTGACAACACACTACTAGCACCACCACTGACAACACACTACTAGCACCACCACTGACAACACACTACTAGCACCACCACTGACAACACAGTACCAGCACCACCAATGACAACACACTACTAGCACCACCACTGACAACACAACCACCAATACTGACAACACAGTACCAGCACCACCACTGACAACACACTACTAGCACCACCACTGACAACACAACCACCACCACTGACAACACACTACTAGCACCACCAATGACAACACACTACTAGCACCACCACTGACAACACAGTACCAGCACCACCACTGACAACACACTACTAGCACCACCACTGACAACACACTACTAGCACCACCATTGACAACACAACCACCACCACTGACAACACAGTACCGGCACCACCACTGACAACACACTACTAGCACACAGCTACATAATATATATTAGTGTCAATACATACAGTTTGTGTATATTTCGTCAAATACAGCAAATGTTCCCTGGTTAAAAATGAAACATTGATAATGACTCATGGATACTGGTGCTTCATGTGTAGTATACATAGTGAAGAACTGAGGATACACATAGAGGGACGCGGGATACACAGACTGTAACAAAGAGAAACGTTGTGGGTACAGACACAGACACGGGATACATACATACATTATTTTTTTATTAACACATCGGCTGTCTCCCACCAAGGCTGGGTGGCTCGAAAAAGAAAAACTTCATCATTCACTCCATCACTGTCTTGCCAGAGGCGTGCTTACACTACAGTTATAAAACTGCAACATTAACACCCCTCCTTCAGAGTGCAGACACTGTACTTCCCATCTCCAGGACTCAAATCCGGCCTGCCGGTTTTCTTGAATCCCATCATAAATGTTACCTTGCACACACACACACACACACACACACACACAACATTTTTCTTTATGTGTGTAAAGGACACAGTTATGGGATCACAAAACATTTTAACACCGACCACAACACCACAAAGTATTCTGCACTACACTACACATAGATCGTCTTCACCACAATAACACCTCGCCTGAGCATCATCCTGCGTGCTGGAATATGACAGGGAAACACACTTAACTTTGGTTGTCACTCTGTAACTGTCATATGAAATAGTGCAGCAGCGCACTGCTGATGTATCCAGTTTTTATAAAATTAAAAAACGGAATTTTATACAATGGATTGACTTGCTCCCCACTTCCTCCCTCCTTCCCTCCCTCCAGGCTGTGTCACTGTGATGCAAGAGTGACACATCCCAACTCCAAGGTGATGAACACTGGTGTAGATATATGAGTTTATGTGTGTGTATATGTGTGTATGTGTACGTGTGTGTGTGTGTATGTAGGGCGAGGGGGGAGTTGGATATAAAGGAGACTCACACACATATAAGAAAAGCATCACATCAGCAATCGACAATCGTCTTATCATAAATAAGACCACGTGAGGGAGAAGGAAGGCAGCTTTAGTGTTTTCGAAAGATACCATCATCAGCAGCTGAATCATTCAATGGATCAATTAAATCAAGGCAAAATATCCAGAGAATGAAGGGAAATAAAACTCAACAAGTTTTATCAGCGAGGCAGCTTCCAGGTGCCAGAAATATTATCAGCGAGGCAGCTTCCAGGTGCCAGAAATATTATCAGAGAGGCTGGAAGCAGGACCAGCCACGCACTCACACTTACCACCAACTATAAGAACGTGAAAAACAAAACGAAAAAGAAGCTGGTTTACCGTGCTATCAATGGTAATCACCACTGATACCTATGCTATCAATGGTAATCACCACTGATACCTATGCTATCAATGGTAATCACCACTGATACCTATGCTATCAATGGTAATCACCACTGATACCTATGCTATCAATGGTAATCACCACTGATACCTATGCTATCAATGGTAATCACCACTGATACCTATGCTATCAATGGTAATCACCACTGATACCTATGCTATCAATGGTAATCACCAATGATACCTATGCTATCAATGATAATCACCACTGATACCTATGCTATCAATGGTAATCACCAATGATACCTATGCTATCAATGGTAATCACCACTGATACCTATGATTTCAATGGTAATCACCACTGATACCTATGATTTCAATGGTAATCACCACTGATACCTATGCTTTCAATGGTAATCACCACTGATACCTATGCTATCAATGGTAATCACCACTGATACCTATGCTATCAATGGTAATCACCACTGATACCTATGCTATCAATGGTAATCACCACTGATACCTATGCTATCAATGGTAATCACCACTGATACCTATGCTTTCAATGGTAATCACCACTGATACCTATGCTATCAATGGTAATCACCACTGATACCTATGCTATCAATGGTAATCACCACTGATACCTATGCTATCAATGGTAATCACCACTGATACCTATGCTATCAATGGTAATCACCACTGATACCTATGCTATCAATGGTAATCACCACTGATAGCATAGCTTTCAATGATGATCACCAACAAGTGTAGAAGTCTTCAAGATGAAACATGTTGCAACACTTGGGTATCTTTATTGAGGGAGCGTTTCGCCACACAGTGACTTCATCAGTCCATACAAAGGAGAACGGTGAAGAACAGGAGGAGTTTGAGGTAATCAGTCCATCAGTCTTGAAAAGATTGATGGACTGATTACATCGACTCAAAGCTGCCAGTGTTGTCTGACTGACGACTGTGTTAGCTTGTGTAGCGAAGTATTGATGGTCACTACAACAAGTAGTGTCACTACACTTGACAGCTGAGTCTCTGCCTTAATGTTCATAACATTAGCTTGTGTTCTTAGAATAATTCAGGAACGTGCTGTTAAGCGAGTGCAGTTCGGGTATTATAACTAACTCTTACAAAGAACGTCAACCTAGAAATTTCCTGGTCGCTATGTATACTTAATTCTAAAACTTTGAAATGTATAATTTAAGGACTGAAGTTAACACGAGACCAGAAGATGAATAAGATACATGTACTGCGTTATGTATAATTACTAACGAAAAGTTACGATCGTGGAGACTGTATGTGTATATACGTATATACATAATCTCTATATAAGAGTAATAAAACCTAAAGCGCAAGTGCAACTTTTCCTTAGTAATTATACATAACGTAGTATATGTATCTTATTCATCTTGATCTACACATCCCCTACCCACTCTAAAGCCTCCTTGCTTATCTGCAATCCTACTCTCTGTCTTACCTCTAATTCTTTCAATAATAACCCTACCATTCACTTTACCTGGTATACTCAGTAAACTTATTCCCCTATTGTAAAAATTATAGGGGAATACTTTACTGAGTATACCAGGTAAAGTGTATGGTAGGGTTATTATTGAAAGAATTAGAGGTAAGACAGAGAGTAGGATTGCAGAAGAGCAAGGAGGCCTTAGAGGGGGTAGGGGATGTGTAGATCAAGTGTTTAAATTGAAGCATATATGTGAACAGTATTTAGATAAAGGTAGGGAAGTTTTCATTGCATTTATGGATTTAGAAAAGGTATATGATAGAGTGGATAGGGGAGCAATGTGGCAAATGTTGCAAGTGTGTGGAATAGGTAGCAAGTTACTAAATGCTGTAAAGAGTTTTTATGAGGATAGTGAGGCTCAGGTTAGGGTGCGTAGGAAAGAGGGAGATTACTTCCGGTAAAAGTAGGTCTTAGACAGGGATGTGTAATGTCACCACGGTTACTTTTTGCTGATGATACTGTGCTTATGGGAGATTCTAAAGAAAAGTTGCAAAGGTTAGTGGACGAGTTTGAGAGGGTGTGTAAAGGTAGAAAGTTGAAAGTGAACATAAATAAGAGTAAGGTGATGAGGGTATCAAACGATTTAGATAAAGAAAAAATGGATATCACATTGGAGAGAGGGATTATGGAAGAAGTGAATGTTTTCAGATATTTGGGAGTTGACGTGTCAGCGGATGAGTTTATGAAGGATGAGGTCAACCATAAAATTGTTGAAGAAAAAAAGGTGAGTGGTGCGTTGAGGTATCCATGGAGGCAAAGAAGGGAATTTATGAAATTATAGTGGTACCAACACTCTTATATGGGTGTGAAGCATGGGTTGTAAATGTTGCAGAGTGGAGGAGGCTGGAGGCAGTGGAGATGTCCTAAGGGCAATGTGTGGTGTAAATATTATGCAGAGAATTCGGAATGTGGAAATTAGGAGGTGTGGAGTTACTAAAAGTATTTGTCAGAGGGCTGAAGAGGGGTTGTTGAGGTGGTTTGGTCATTTAGAGAGAATGGATCAAAGTAGAATGACTTGGAGAGCGTATAAATATGTAGGGGAAGGAAGGCGGGGTAGGGGTCGTCCTCGAAAAGGTTGGACGGAAGGGGTAAAAGAGGTTTTGTGGGCGAGGGGCTTGGACTTCCAGCAAGCATGTGTGAGCGTGTTAGATAGGAGTGAATGGAGACGAATGGTTTTTGGGACCTGACGAGCTGTTGGAGTGTGAGCAGGGTAATATTTTGTGAAGGGATTCAGGGAAACCGGTTAGCCGGACTTGAGTCCTAGAAATTGGAAGTACAATGCCTGCACTTTAAAGGAGGGGTTTGGGATATTGGCAGTTTGGAGGGACTTCTAAACTGTCGTATCTGAGCGCCTCTGCAAAGACAGTGATTATGTATGAATGAGGTGAAAGTGTTGAATGATAATAATGAAAGTATTTTTTGGGGGGAGATTTTCTTTCTTTTTGGGTCACCCTGCCTCGGTGGGAGACGGCCGACTTGTTTTGTATATATATATATATATATATATATGCCAGGAATAATAGAATCATTAAAGTCGATGTTTAAGTACAACTGGTCAATACCTTGGCATCCACTTTCGCAGACGTTATTCCAAGGCAGCTCAGCGTTCAGGGCAGGAAGGCTTACAGCTTCATCTCATCCTGCATGCATCGACACAACTAGCATTGTAAAATCTCTAGTTGTGTCGATGCATGCAGGGATGATGAAAGCGTAGCTTCCTGCCTGAAGCTGGCGCCTGAATCGTCTAGGAAAGCTGGATGCCAAGGTATTGGACCAGTGTGGTACGGTCGGTAAAGCCTGCGACCTTTCAGAGGTTCGTAGGTTCGAGTCTCCGTCGGCCAGAGATCAGTGTTTGTGAATATTTCGCCTGCTCTTGCGAATTCCTAGCATATATATATATATATATATATATATATATATATATATATATATATATATATATATATATATATATATATATATATATATATACATATATGAAAAAAAACTATGAAAAATAGAGAAATTCCAAGCGCTTTCATGACTACTCACATTATCAAGGAACGATAAACCACAAAACATCAACAAGAAGGCTTATAAAGGGGCAAGACTACACCTCACAATCACATCATAATAACAAAGACCGTACCTCACGGTGCGGTCTTTGTTATTATTAAAATTAAGTCCTTTCTAAAATTTTCTCTTATACATTTAAAGATATATTTTTTCAATTACTATGTTAATGTAAACATTAATAATTTTGTACCAAAAGAACCTTAGAAAACTTACCTAACCTTATTATAACAAGCGCAATTTAATTTTATATATTCGGCACGACACTATATATATATATATATATATATATATATATATATATATATATATATATATATATATAAAAGATCACAGTAATCAGGTGATATCAAAATATGCAAGACAACCACTATGAAAAAATAGAGGAATTCCAAGCGCTTTCGTGACTACTCACATTATCAAGGAACTATAAAAGGAAACATGACAAGAGGACTTATATAAGGGGCGAGACTACACCTCACAGTCACATCACACTAACAAAGACTACACCTCACAGTAGCGTAACATCGCACGACTCTGTGAAGAGGAAAAACAAGAAAGGACCTGAAACTCTTCCCAAGAATTAAGATTAGTCCAATTTATCATTAAATTCTTCCCAAATTTTATTAATTATAAAAGAATCCAATTTATATAAACCAAAAGAAATATTCATATTATTTTCAAAACTGCTTTTAATGAAACATGATTCTATTATATTCCTCTCAACCATGGACTTGCTTGATACAACCTTCTCAGCATTTTGAAAATCAATTGGATGGTTAAAATCTCTCACATGAATAAATAGAGCATTAGAATCTTGTCCAGTTCTAATGCTATATTTATGTTGTTTTAATCTTAGTTCAAGACTTTTACCAGTTTGACCATAATAAACTTTATCGCATATTTTACAGGAATCTTATAGACACATCCGTCAGCATTTTGGGGAATTTTTATCAAAAGTCTTTTACTGTATCAAGATTTTTAAATACAACTTTGATATTAAAATTCTTAAGAAAGAAGGCATATCAACCAAGTTTTCATGGTAAGGAGAACCAACATATTTTTGGTTGAATAAGGTTGGTTGTCCCTTTTGGGATTGTAAAAAGTATTCCTAGCTATTTTAAAAGATTTATCAATTATGTTTCTAGGGTATTTTAAATCATTAGCTATTTCATAAATTTTAGAGATTTCTTCATCTATGAACTCTGGACTACAAATACGTAAAGCTCTCAAAAACATTGAAGAAAAACCGACACTTTAACTCCATATTGATGTGAAGAGTAATAGTGTACATAGGAACAATTATTTGTAGGTTTTCTGTAAATTTTAAATTTAAAATCAATGTTACCCTTAATAATAAAAACATCTAGGAAGGGCAATGAGTTATTTACTTCGAATTCAACAGTAAAATTTATAGAATGAGCTAAGCTATTTAATTTAACAAGGAAATGGTTTATGTCTACATTCTTAGGCATAAGGCACAAAATATCATCAACATATCTATACCACTTAGCTCTATTGGGAAGGATAGTGTTAAGCAATCTTGTTTCGAAAAATTCCATATATAAGTTACTAAGAACAGGTGAAGAGGATTGCCCATTGCCATACCAAACTTCTGTGTGTAAAACTCATCATTAAATACAAATTTTGCATCAACAATACAAAGTTTAATAAGTTTAATGATAGTAGGAACTGGCAATGGTAAATCATAATTAACCAGTTCTTCAGATAAGAAACTTAGTAAATCATCAACTGGAACTTTTGTAAACAAGGAGGTAACATCAAAACTAACCATATTGAAATCATTTAAATCAGTCAAGGTGCTTAATTTATCAACTAAATCTAAGTTGTTTTTAACATTAAAATTAGAAATTTTTCCAACAATTGGGCTCAAAATATCAACAAGCCATTTAGAAAGTTTATAAGAAACTGAACCTATAGAGCTAATAATAGGTCTAACAGGATTACCAGGGGAAGGAAGATTTGAAATTTGCAGAGTGCTTTGACACAACAGATCACTTAACACCCTTGACAATATAACTACAAAACACTCAAGAACACCTAAGACAAAACTTACTAACACAAATAATAACTGCTAGAAGAAACAAATAAAACAACGCAAGTAATAACTATCACAACAAATCTCAATAGCCCACCTCAGTTGCACAACCGTAAATTACCGTTGCCAAAAGATTCTCCTACAGAATCCACGAGGTCCCTACAGGCACCCCGGCAAGCGACAACGCTGAAGTCGTAGGCAGTCAGCTGTATGTCACAAGTCACAGAGAGAGAGAGGCAGGAGCACCAGCAAGCAAGTGCCTTATGTGTGAGGTGTGTTCCCTAGCTTCATAAAAGAATTGCCTCAAAGTGACTCAAAAGTGTCCTGTGGTGCACTTTAAGTGCCATACACCGAGTCCCCAGGTGGAGGAAGACCTGGGGGCGCGTAAGTCCACTTCCCCGCTTAGTACATTAAGCAGATTGCAGTCCATAATCTTGTGCAAGGAAGGTAGAGACTTAATTAAAGTATAGTGGTGTTGGTATAGAGCTCAGTGGTAGAGCTGGTCCAGTGCCATTCACCACACGCTGCTCCAGTGCCATTCACCACACGCTGCTCCAGCACCCACGTCTCAGCTAATACTTCATTCAGTGACTGAGTGAGCTGGACCAGGAATCAGGTGTGAATAAGGACTTCATATTAGTAAGTAGTCGGTGTCCAGAATACTTGGTTTGAGAGCCAGGTGTGTGGGAATGATCACGTCTATAGGAGGCTGTGGAGAGACTGACGGATTCTAGATGATACACCTGACACTAATTAGCAGTCAAGTGTACAGTTGTAAGAAATCTTTATCTGCTATGGTGTAGGTCTCCCTTGTACTGCCACATGTTGATAAATGGGACACTTGTACAACATTTGGGTATCTTTATTATGGAAACGTTTCACCACACAGTGGCTTCATCAGTCCAATGCAGAAAAAGGTGGAAGGGGTTTGAAGTAATCAGTCCCTCAGCCTGGAGTCGATATGTTCAGTCTATCAGTCTTGACTCCAGGCTGAGGGACTGATTACTTCAGACTCCTTCCAGCCTTTTTTTTGTATTCGACTGAAGAAGCCTTTGTGGCGAAACGTTACCATAATAAAGATACCCAAATGTGAGCAAGTCCAAGGTCGATACTTGCTTCTGTCTATCTCTGTCTCTGTTTCTGTTTCTGTCTTTCTCATTTAGTCTATTTCCCGGCCTTGGAGACCAACTAACCACTCCTGCATGTTTTGAATTAGGCGAGGAATAGGAAGAAGGGAATGCAGGAATGTATAGTAGTGGGAGGAATGGGAAGAAGTTGGAGAAGGAGGAAGGTGGGGATGTGTGAAGAAGGAAGGTAAAGGAGATAGGGAGGGTATGAAGGGAGAGAAGGGGGAAGTGGGGAGGGGAAAGGAGGGGAGGGGTGAATGGAGGGGATGAAGAGAGGGAGATAGGAATTTAAAATTAACTCTGGAATTTTCAGCTGACAAATTATTAGTCTGGTCATTTTGATGAGTCGACCATTCCACTCTGATGAGTCGAACATTCCACTCTGATGAATCGATCGATAGTCAACATTCCACTCTGATGAGTCGACATTCCACTCTGATGAGTCGACCATTCCACTCTGATGAGTCGAACATTCCACTCTGATGAGTCGAACATTCCACTCTGATGAGTCGAACATTCCACTCTGATGAGTCGAACATTCCACTCTGATGAGTCGAACATTCCACTCTGATGAGTCGAACATTCCACTCTGATGAGTCGAACATTCCACTCTGATGAGTCGAACATTCCACTCTGATGAGTTGAACACAAACTTTCACAAATTGATTTTAAACGAATATTTTGACAGTGAACTGAGAGTATTGACATCGTTACTGTTTTAGTTACTGAACCCATAGTGACAACGTTACTGCCCTAGCTAATGAGCCCATAGTGACAACGTTACTGCCCTAGCTAATGAGCCCATAGTGACAACGTTACTGCCCTAGCTAATGAGCCCATAGTGACAACGTTACTGCCCTAGCTAATGAGCCCATAGTGACAACGTTACTGCCCTAGCTAATGAGCCCATAGTGACAACGTTACTGCCCTAGCTAATGAGCCCATAGTGACAACGTTACTGCCCCAGCTAATGAGCCCATAGTGACAACGTTACTGAACTCATAGTAATCCCATTCATCACCCACTCAACACCACTCTAAACACCACCCATCACCACAACATTGCTTTAACACCTAGTAGGCCGCTAGGTGCCGCTAGCTGACGTCACCTTGGCTGGTGTAGCCGGCTTCCACGTGATTGGTGGGTTGAATTGGACAATAAGGTCAGCAGTGTGGCCCCAGAACTGCTACACTCTGAACTGCCAATTCACTGGTCGAGAAGACGTACCAGATGGTTGTGTGACATTTAACATACTCGGTGAGCACCACACAGCCTATAATTTCCCTTGATGTTGAGGTTATAAAATAGTGGCGATCCTTGAATATAAGATCCTCTGACATTATTACCCCTAAGTTTTTCACACTAATCTTCTACTGTGCAGTTTGAGTAATTGACATGTGTCCTCACTGAATATCGTTTTGCTTTTTGTGACCCACTGGGAGATTTGTTTCATATGGAAGTCACTCTCATACAAGTTTTAGCATCGCATACTTTATATCTCTATGTCGGAAATGAGGATGAGAGACCTGGGGTGAGAACTGCGCCTTGAGAAATATAAAAGAATCTCATTTTACTCTGTTCACTATTGCTCTTTTGAGCTCAATTTGTTAGAAAGAAAAAATATCCACCAGGATGCATTTTGTGTGTTATTACATCCTGGTCGCACTTGTCGAAGGCAAAGTCTGTGTATACTGCATAAGTGTTTGTCCTCCAGTGCGTCCAAGACCATATCATGAAGGTCTAGCAACTGCGAGAGACAGAAGCGACCTGTTCTAAACCCATATTGCCCTGGATTGTGCAACTGTTGTGATTGCATATTCTAAGCAATCTTGCTTCTTAAAACTATTTTGATAAAGCGGGATGCCAGTGCTATCTGTCTATAGTTTTATTTTTTTTGCAACTGCTTTCCTGGAGTGTGGCTATATCTGTGGGTTTTAATGACTGTGGGGTGATTCTTGTGTCAGCACCACTATAACACCGTCTCATCACCACATCATTACCACCACATCACTAACACGTCATCACCACCACCTTCCCTATGTTAATTTTACCCAGTGTGAAGCACCACTCTCCCTGACACTAACACAGCCATCTAGTACTAATCACAGTCTTCTACTAAACCACACTAACATCAGTCAGTCTCAGTGTGTGTTCCATCGTGTTGTCAAGTCATGAAGAAGACTGTGCATGGCTGTGTTGGTGGCTCTCTCATGAAAAACGAAGCAGGCTTCCTCCTGCCCTGGCACCGAGGCAGGCTCCCTCCTGCCCTGGCACCGAGGCAGGCTCCCTCCTGCCCTGGCACCGAGGCAGGTTCCCTCCTGCCCTGGCACCGAGGCAGGCTCCCTCCTGCCCTGGCACCGAGGCAGGCTCCCTCCTGCCCTGGCACCGAGGCAGGCTCCCTCCTGCCCTGGCACCGAGGCAGGCTCCCTCCTGCCCTGGCACCGAGGCAGGCTCCCTCCTGCCCTGGCACCGACGCAGGCTCCCTCCTGCCCTGGCACCGAGGCAGGCTCCCTCCTGCCCTGGCACCGAGGCAGGCTCCCTCCTGCCCTGGCACCGAGGCAGGCTCCCTCCTGCCCTGGCACCGAGGCAGGCTCCCCCTGCCCTGGCACCGAGGCAGGCTCCTCCTGCCCTGGCACCGAGGCAGGCCCCTCCTGCCCTGGCACCGAAGCAGGCTCCCTCCTGCCCTGGCACCGAGGCAGGCTCCCTCCTGCCCTGGTACCGAGGCAGGCTCCCTCCTGCCCTGGCACCGAGGCAGGCTCCCTCCTGCCCTGGCACCGAGCGGCTACTTTGTGTATTCCACATAGCGAGGCGAGACTGTTTTGATGCGAGAACAGATACGTATTTACTCGGAGGATTTAGTCCATTATTCTTGATGGATTAAACACATCGACTCCAGTCTGAGGGACTGATTACCTCATTCTCATCCTCATTTTCCACCGTTCTTCTCCGTACTGGACTGAAGAAGCCACTGGTTGGCGAAACGTTTGCTCAATAAAGACTCCCAAATGTTGCAAAAATGTTTCATTCTTCAATGTAAAGTGTGTGGAGAGGGTACATGGGTCGGTGCCCGGTGCTCAGTACGTTACATCACGGTACAGGGAGAGTTTTATTTCATGACAATATTCAGCACTGTGTCATAGAATGCACCAGAATGCAGGAATGTAACATTAACACTGCTAACATTTACCAGCACTGCTGTAAGCACCTTGCAATTATGAGTGGTAATGTTTTTTCCACAATGTGCAGGATTTGCTGTGAATGTTGCAGCTAGCTGAATAGATATGTCCTAACTACATGGTTGTGTGTGCACTCACAGCATGAGTGCACACACACACACACGGGGCTAAATCTCATTTTTCTAATGCTGGCGAGAGTAATTCGTATGTGAGAGGCGGAGGTTGCAGGGGGCACACACACTGAGTGGTGAACACGGGGTAACCACACACTGAGTGGTGAACACGGGGTAACCACACACTCAGTGACACGGCTGGCCTCACTAAGTGCGCTAACTCGACCACTGAACACCACGTGTGCATCCCTGCCATCATCAGGCAGGAGCCAGGGCATCCGGTGCTGCCACCATCACCAGATGTCAATTACGCAGTGACGTTTAATCTGGCTCACACAATGGCTTACACCTTTCTCTCTATCTCACTTCCTCAGTCTATAATCTCTCTCTCTCTCTCTCTCTCTCTCTCTCTCTCTCTTGCCTGGCAGTGAGAGCAGTACGATTAGGGGACGCAGGATCGAGCCTCAACTACTCCTTACATTAAATAACCCATACGGGATTAACAAATAACAATAACATAACATGACTCCCTCACATTTTTTATTTTCCAATGATTAATCTTATTGTTTTACACTTCCTTTTCACCTCGTTTGATTATTCCTGATTCTGTGTCACCGGTGACGACCCTTGACTTGGAATTAATGTACATTTTTTTTTATGGATACTATCACACATTGGATTACACCTTCATGAAGTTAATAGGTTAGACAAAAAAATACCCTGAAGGTAAAATGTAGAATATAACTTTGGTGTGTCTCTGTGCCTACGATTAGGAATAATATTAAGAGAGAAGTAAATAATGAAAGTGAATGTTCTAGGAATGCAGTTAGAAGCCTGAGTAGATCTATAACCCACTATGATAACATGAACGTAGATAAGTATGTTTATGGAGCAACTTGCAATGTGAACACTGACTGATGTCGTAGTCGCCAGGCTTAGGCTTGGTTACAAGTACTGACTGATATTGTAGTGGCCAGGCTTAGGCTTGGTTACAAGTACTGACTGATATTGTAGTGGCCAGGCTTAGGCTTGGTTACAAGTACTGACTGATGTTGTAGTGGCCAGGCTAAGGCTTGGTTACAAGTACTGACTGATATTGTAGTGGCCAGGCTTAGGCTTGGTTACAAGTACTGACTGATATTGTAGTGGCCAGGCTTAGGCTTGGTTACAAGTACTGACTGATGTTGTAGTGGCCAGGCTTAGGCTTGGTTACAAGTACTGACTGATGTTGTAGTGGCCAGGCTAAGGCTTGGTTACAAGTACTGACTGATGTTGTAGTGGCCAGGCTAAGGCTTGGTTACAAGTACTGACTGATGTTGTAGTGGCCAGGCTTAGGCTTGGTTACAAGTACTGACTGATGTTGTAGTGGCCAGGCTAAGGCTTGGTTACAAGTACTGACTGATGTTGTAGTGGCCAGGCTTAGGCTTGGTTACAAGTACTGACTGATGTTGTAGTGGCCAGGCTAAGGCTTGGTTACAAGTACTGACTGATGTTGTAGTGGCCAGGCTAGGCTTGGTTACAAGTACTGACTGATATTGTAGTGGCCAGGCTTAGGCTTGGTTACAAGTACTGACTGATGTTGTAGTGGCCAGGCTTAGGCTTGGTTACAAGTACTGACTGATGTTGTAGTGGCCAGGCTTAGGCTTGGTTACAAGTACTGACTGATGTTGTAGTGGCCAGGCTTAGGCTTGGTTACAAGTACTGACTGATGTTGTAGTGGCCAGGCTTAGGCTTGGTTACAAGTACTGACTGATATTGTAGTGGCCAGGCTTAGGCTTGGTTACAAGTACTGACTGATATTGTAGTGGCCAGGCTTAGGCTTGGTTACAAGTACTGACTGATATTGTAGTGGCCAGGCTTAGGCTTGGTTACAAGTACTGACTGATATTGTAGTGGCCAGGCTTAGGCTTGGTTACAAGTACTGACTGATATTGTAGTGGCCAGGCTTAGGCTTGGTTACAAGTACTGACTGATGTTGTAGTGGCCAGGCTTAGGCTTGGTTACAAGTACTGACTGATATTGTAGTGGCCAGGCTTAGGCTTGGTTACAAGTACTGACTGATATTGTAGTGGCCAGGCTTAGGCTTGGTTACAAGTACTGACTGATATTGTAGTGGCCAGGCTTAGGCTTGGTTACAAGTACTGACTGATGTTGTAGTGGCCAGGCTTAGGCTTGGTTACAAGTACTGACTGATATTGTAGTGGCCAGGCTTAGGCTTGGTTACAAGTACTGACTGATGTTGTAGTGGCCAGGCTTAGGCTTGGTTACAAGTACTGACTGATATTGTAGTGGCCAGGCTTAGGCTTGGTTACAAGTACTGACTGATATTGTAGTGGCCAGGCTTAGGCTTGGTTACAAGTACTGACTGATGTTGTAGTGGCCAGGCTTAGGCTTGGTTACAAGTACTGACTGATGTTGTAGTGGCCAGGCTAAGGCTTGGTTACAAGTACTGACTGATGTTGTAGTGGCCAGGCTAAGGCTTGGTTACAAGTACTGACTGATGTTGTAGTGGCCAGGCTTAGGCTTGGTTACAAGTACTGACTGATGTTGTAGTGGCCAGGCTAAGGCTTGGTTACAAGTACTGACTGATGTTGTAGTGGCCAGGCTTAGGCTTGGTTACAAGTACTGACTGATGTTGTAGTGGCCAGGCTAAGGCTTGGTTACAAGTACTGACTGATGTTGTAGTGGCCAGGCTAAGGCTTGGTTACAAGTACTGACTGATGTTGTAGTGGCCAGGCTTAGGCTTGGTTACAAGTACTGACTGATGTTGTAGTGGCCAGGCTTAGGCTTGGTTACAAGTACTGACTGATGTTGTAGTGGCCAGGCTTAGGCTTGGTTACAAGTACTGACTGATGTTGTAGTGGCCAGGCTTAGGCTTGGTTACAAGTACTGACTGATGTTGTAGTGGCCAGGCTTAGGCTTGGTTACAAGTACTGACTGATGTTGTAGTGGCCAGGCTTAGGCTTGGTTACAAGTACTGACTGATGTTGTAGTGGCCAGGCTAAGGCTTGGTTACAAGTACTGACTGATGTTGTAGTGGCCAGGCTAAGGCTTGGTTACAAGTACTGACTGATGTTGTAGTGGCCAGGCTAGGCTTGGTTACAAGTACTGACTGATGTTGTAGTGGCCAGGCTAAGGCTTGGTTACAAGTACTGACTGATGTTGTAGTGGCCAGGCTAGGCTTGGTTACAAGTACTGACTGATGTTGTAGTGGCCAGGCTAAGGCTTGGTTACAAGTACTGACTGATGTTGTAGTGGCCAGGCTAAGGCTTGGTTACAAGTACTGACTGATGTTGTAGTGGCCAGGCTTAGGCTTGGTTACAAGTACTGACTGATGTTGTAGTGGCCAGGCTTAGGCTTGGTTACAAGTACTGACTGATGTTGTAGTGGCCAGGCTTAGGCTTGGTTACAAGTACTGACTGATGTTGTAGTGGCCAGGCTAAGGCTTGGTTACAAGTACTGACTGATGTTGTAGTGGCCAGGTTTAAGGCTTGGTTACAAGTACTGACTGATGTTGTAGTGGCCAGGCTAAGACTTGGTTACAAGTACTGACTGATGTTGTAGTGGCCAGGCTAAGGCTTGGTTACAAGTACTGACTGATGTTGTAGTGGCCAGGCTAAGGCTTGGTTACAAGTACTGACTGATGTTGTAGTGGCCAGGCTAAGGCTTGGTTACAAGTACTGACTGATGTTGTAGTGGCCAGGCTAGGCTTGGTTACAAGTACTGACTGATGTTGTAGTGGCCAGGCTAAGGCTTGGTTACAAGTACTGACTGATGTTGTAGTGGCCAGGCTAAGGCTTGGTTACAAGTACTGACTGATGTTGTAGTGGCCAGGCTAAGGCTTGGTTACAAGTACTGACTGATGTTGTAGTGGCCAGGCTTAAGGCTTGGTTACAAGTACTGACTGATGTTGTAGTGGCCAGGCTAAGGCTTGGTTACAAGTACTGACTGATGTTGTAGTGGCCAGGCTAAGGCTTGGTTACAAGTACTGACTGATGTTGTAGTGGCCAGGCTTAGGCTTGGTTACAAGTACTGACTGATGTTGTAGTGGCCAGGCTTAGGCTTGGTTACAAGTACTGACTGATGTTGTAGTGGCCAGGCTTAGGCTTGGTTACAAGTACTGACTGATGTTGTAGTGGCCAGGCTAAGGCTTGGTTACAAGTACTTCTGGCAGTTTGGCAGACACACAGACGATCAAACCAAATGCAAAGTATGTAGTCAGCCCTATGGTCACTATCTTGAACACTATGTGCTTAATTGTCCACTTATTGAGAAATATAGAGATAGACAGTATAATAACTTATGTGATACGTCAATATATCTTTTTAATGAGAATAAGATACCAGACATATTAAGGGAATTTTATAAATTTGCTTGTAACAGATAAGTGACCTGTAGATATAAATCCAGATGTACTCCTGTGAACTCTTATGGGGCCTAGTTCCTAGGCCTATTGTGTATTCATATGCTCTTGTGTTACCCTCCACATGTACAATGTATACAGACCATAGCTGACATCATTGAAATATTATATAGAAAGTCCCTTGTTATGCAGAGCATTTTGGGCAAATTAGATCAATTTTGTCCCAGGATGCGACTCACACCAGTCGAATACCACCTAGGTACCCATTTTTCAACGATGGGTGAACATGTACAACCGGTGTAAGGAAACACGCCCAATGTTTTAACCCTTGCCGGGAATCGAACCCGGACCCTTTCAGTGTGAAACGAGAGCTTTTGCCACCAGGCTACGGACCATGCAAAACAACCACCAATAATTAATATGTAGAGAATAAAGATAATAATAATTGGAAAAACATAAGAATATTAACGAAATAAGATATAAAATAAAGAAAATGTCTATAAATCTTATTTATACAATTATATTCCTCGTATGAGGAATGTAAATAAAGGAGCATCGTGATGGAGAGATGGATAAAATACATGGGCAACACCTGGGTAATCTTATTACCGAAATATTTCGCCTTTCCAACAGGCTTCTTCAGTTGAATAAAATACCGAAAAGGAGAGCTGGAGTAATTTTGACGTGATCAGTTACACCTGGTAGGAGTTGATCAGTGTTTGAAGCCTGAAGCAGAGGCATGAAGCCAGACCATAACATGACGGACAGGAAGATGGGGGGACCCTGAACAGCCCAGGGTTTAAGGTCTACTCTCAATAAAACTCAACAGAGCAAAGAAAACGCTGACGAGGCAATGCTACAATTACTTCATGTTAACAACAATCATTACTGACCCACTGTTACAAGCACTTCACGTTACCAACACTTGTAACAACCACTGTTACAAGCACTTCACGTTACCAGATCTTGTAACAACCACTGTTACAAGCACTTCACGTTACCAACACTTGTAACAACCACTGTTACAAGCACTTCACGTTACCAGCACTTGTAACAACCACTGTTACAAGCACTTCACGTTACCAACACTTGTAACAACCACTGTTACAAGCACTTCACGTTACCAGCACTTGTAACAACCACTGTTACAAGCAGTTCACGTTACCAGCACTTGCAACAACCACTGTTACAAGCAGTTTACGTTACCAGCACTTGTAACAACCACTGTTACAAGCACTTCACGTTAACCGCACTTGTAACAACCACTGTTATAAGCTCTTCACGTTACCAGCACTTGTAACAACCACTGTTACAAGCACTTCACGTTAACCGCACTTGTAACAACCACTGTTACAAGCTCTTCACGTTACCAGCACTTGTAACAACCACTGTTACAAGCTCTTCACGTTACCAGCACTTGTAACAACCACTGTTACAAGTACTTCACGTTACCAGCACTTGTAACAACCACTGTTACAAGCACTTCACGTTACCAGCACTTGTAACAACCACTGTTACAAGTACTTCACGTTACCAGCACTTGTAACAACCACTGTTACAAGTACTTCACGTTACCAGCACTTGTAACAACCACTGTTACAAGTACTTCACGTTACCAGCACTTGTAACAACCACTGTTACAAGCACTTCACGTTAACCGCACTTGTAACAACCACTGTTACAAGTACTTCACGTTACCAGCACTTGTAACAACCACTGTTACAAGCACTTCACGTTACCAGCACTTGTAACAACCACTGTTACAAGCACTTCACGTTACCAGCACTTGTAACAACCACAGTTACAAGTACTTCACGTTACCAGCACTTGTAACAACCACTGTTACAAGTACTTCACGTTACCAGCACTTGTAACAACCACTGTTACAAGCACTTCACGTTACCAGCACTTGTAACAACCACTGTTACAAGTACTTCACGTTACCAGCACTTGTAACAACCACTGTTACAAGTACTTCACGTTACCAGCACTTGTAACAACCACTGTTACAAGCTCTTCACGTTACCAGCACTTGTAACAACCACTGTTACAAGTACTTCACGTTACCAGCACTTGTAACAACCACTGTTACAAGTACTTCACGTTACCAGCACTTGTAACAACCACTGTTACAAGCACTTCACGTTACCAGCACTTGTAACAACCACTGTTACAAGTACTTCACGTTACCAGCACTTGTAACAACCACTGTTACAAGTACTTCACGTTACCAGCACTTGTAACAACCACTGTTACAAGCTCTTCACGTTAACAATCATTACTGAAGCAAAAACTGATCTAGTGCTCCACTATGATGAACCACAACACATTACGCATTTCCTTTAGTCACCGAGAGGAGAAATATCTAAATTGTACATATAGCAAGGGTGAAGAAGAAGAAGAAGAAGAAGAAGAAGAAGAAGAAGAAGAAGAAGAAGAAGAAGAAGAAGAAAGAAGAAGAAGAAAAAAGGAGAAGAAAGTAGGAGAAGAAGAAGAAGAAGAAAGAAGAAGAAGAAATAATCCGAGATGACCGGAAACTAGAGTTAAGACTATTATCCTACAGCACACACACGTCTTCAAGACTTTAAAAGCAAATTCCATCTCCGCTACTGTTCGTCTATCAGTGTGACGTCTCTAGTCTTAAGACGGTGGCGGAGAGCTGCAAAAATATAGCCAAACTCTGGATTACTGGGACCCTGCACACACGACTGACCTTACTGGGACCCTGCACACACAACTGACCTTACTGGGACCCTGCACACACGACTGACCTTACTGGGACCCTGCACACACGACTGACCTTACTGGGACCCTGCACACACAACTGACCTTACTGGGACCCTGCACACACGACTGGCCTTACTGGGACCCTGCACACACGACTGACCTTACTGGGACCCTGCACACACGACTGACCTTACTGGGACCCTGCACACACGACTGACCTTACTGGGACCCTGCACACACGACTGGCCTTACTGGGACCCTGCACACACGACTGACCTTACTGGGACCCTGCACACACGACTGACCTTACTGGGACCCTGCACACACGACTGGCCTTACTGGGACCCTGCACACACGACTGACCTTACTGGGACCCTGCACATACGACTGGCCTTACTGGGACCCTGCACACACGACTGACCTTACTGGGACCCTGCACACAGACTGGCCTTACTGGGACCCTGCACACACGACTGACCTTACTGGGACCCTGCACACACGACTGGCCTTACTGGGACCCTGCACACACGACTGACCTTACTGGGACCCTGCACACACGACTGGCCTTACTGGGACCCTGCACACACGACTGGCCTTACTGGGACCCTGCACACACGACTGACCTTACTGGGACCCTGCACACACGACTGCCTTACTGGGACCCTGCACACACGACGGGCCTTACTGGGACCCTGCACACACGACTGACCTTACTGGGACCCTGCACACGACTGACCTTACTGGGACCCTGCACACACGACTGGCCTTACTGGGACCCTGCACACGACTGACCTTACTGGGACCCTGCACACACGACTGGCCTTACTGGGACCCTGCACACACGACTGACCTTACTGGGACCCTGCACACACGACTGGCCTTACTGGGACCCTGCACACGACTGGCCTTACTGGGACCCTGCACACGACTGCCTTACTGGGACCCTGCACACACGACTGACCTTACTGGGACCCTGCACACGACTGGCCTTACTGGGACCCTGCACACGACTGACCTTACTGGGACCCTGCACACACGACTGACCTTACTGGGACCCTGCACACAGACTGACCTTACTGGGACCCTGCACACGACTGACCTTACTGGGACCCTGCACACACGACTGACCTTACTGGGACCCTGCACACACGACTGACCTTACTGGGACCCTGCACACGACTGACCTTACTGGGACCCTGCACACACGACTGCCTTACTGGGACCCTGCACACACGACTGGCCTTACTGGGACCCTGCACACACGACTGACCTTACTGGGACCCTGCACACACGACTGACCTTACTGGGACCCTGCACACACGACTGGCCTTACTGGGACCCTGCACACAACTGACCTTACTGGGACCCTGCACACACGACTGACCTTACTGGGACCCTGCACACACGACTGACCTTACTGGGACCCTGCACACACGACTGGCCTTACTGGGACCCTGCACACAACTGACCTTACTGGGACCCTGCACACACGACTGACCTTACTGGGACCCTGCACACACGACTGGCCTTACTGGGACCCTGCACACACGACTGACCTTACTGGGACCCTGCACACACGACTGGCCTTACTGGGACCCTGCACACAGACTGACCTTACTGGGACCCTGCACACGACTGACCTTACTGGGACCCTGCACACACGACTGGCCTTACTGGGACCCTGCACACACACTGCCTTACTGGGACCCTGCACACACGACTGACCTTACTGGGACCCTGCACACGACTGACCTTACTGGGACCCTGCACACACGACTGACCTTACTGGGACCCTGCACACACGACTGACCTTACTGGGACCCTGCACACGACTGACCTTACTGGGACCTTCACACGACTGACCTTACTGGGACCCTGACACACGACTGAGCCTTACTGGGACCCTGCACACAGACTGGCCTTACTGGGACCCTGCACACACGACTGACCTTACTGGGACCCTGTACACACGACTGCCTTACTGGGACCCTGCACACAGGACTGCCTTACTGGGACCCTGCACACAGACTGACCTTACTGGGACCCTGCACACACGACTGACCTTACTGGGACCCTGTACACACGACTGGCCTTACTGGGACCCTGCACACACGACTGGCCTTACTGGGACCCTGCACATACGACTGACCTTACTGGGACCCTGCACACACGACTGACCTTACTGGGACCCTGCACACACGACTAAGGTTGTAACTAGGGTTGTCACTAAGGTTGTCACTAAGGTTGTAACTAAGGTTGTAACAAAGGTTGTAACTAAGGTTGTAACAAAGGTTGTAACTAAGGTTGTAACAAAGGTTGTAACTAAGGTTGTAACAAAGGTTGTAACTAAGGTTGTAACAAAGGTTGTAACTAAGGTTCTAACTAAGGTTGTAACTAAGGTTGT
The DNA here is from genome assembly GCA_009830355.1 of Cherax destructor. Lineage (NCBI taxonomy): Eukaryota > Metazoa > Arthropoda > Malacostraca > Decapoda > Parastacidae > Cherax > Cherax destructor. The sequence continues at coordinate 28,304 of WNWK01005163.1, read as the reverse complement.
AACTAAGGTTGCCACTAAGGTTGTAACTAAGGTTGTAACTAAGGTTGTAACTAAGGTTGTAACTAAGGTTGTAACTAATTCAGTGTCACCTTCACTCGCCTCCCACAGTGTTATTAACTATAGTTTTGTAGGAGTTAAATTTTTTTAATAACAACATCCGGAGCTCACTAACAACATCCGGAGCTCACTAACAACATCCGGAGCTCACTAACAACATCCGGAGCTCACTAACAACATCCGGAGCTCACTAACAACATCCGGAGCTCACTAACAACATCCGGAGCTCACTAACAACATCCGGAGCTCACTAACAACATCCGGAGCTCACTAACAACTTCCGGAGCTCACTAACAACATCCGGAGCTCACTAACAACATCCGGAGCTCCCTAACAACATCCGGAGCTCCCTAACAACATCCGGAGCTCACTAACAACATCCGGAGCTCACTAACAACATCCGGAGCTCACTAACAACATCCGGAGCTCACTAACAACATCCGGAGCTCACTAACAACATCCGGAGCTCACTAAGAATGTCAAGTGAGCTTAATATTCTCTCTTTTCCTCTCGCCCAGGCTTTCTTATTCCTTCTTTCCTTCGCTTACCACCAATTCCCACCAGCACACTTTCTCTTATCATCGATTCTTCCCCTCCTCTTTCTACCCCCTCCCTCAACACCCCGCCCACCACCCACCGCCATCTTAACCAGTGCCGCCCTGGTGTCTAATCAAGTCGACAGCCTCAGAAATGTTCTCTCATTATTCTGAACTTAATTGTTGAGTAAATGTGAGGTAGTGAGTTGTGATGACTGACTTCCATTCTCATTGTTTGTGTACCTCCAGTACCACCCCACCCACACCCACACCACCACCCACACCATCTACACCACCACACACCCTCTACACCACCACCCACACCTTCTACACCCTCTACACCACCACCCACACCCTCTACACCACACACAATCTTTACACCACCACCCACACCCTCAACACCCACACACCCTCTACACCCACACACCCTCTACACCACCACACACTCACTACATCACATACACCCTCTCTACACCGCCACACACACCCTCTACACCACCACACACCCACTACACCACACACACCCTTTCTACATCCCCTCTACACCCCTCCACCACACACATTAAAGCGTGGACACGCTGTTGAATACATTATCTTTCATCCCTCATAATACTTTCTTATGCTGAGATGGTCCTCCCTAAATCCTGCCTTCCCTCCTTCTATCTTCTCCTCTTCCCCCCCTCCCTCCATGCCCATCTCCCTCACTCACTCCTCACTCCTCCTCCACCACTTTCCCCCCTCTCTTCCTCTACATGCTACCTGTTCCTCTTCGTAGTTGTCCTCCAGTGTTTTGTCTTCCTTTTCTCTCTCTCTCTCTCTCTTCCTTCTTCCTCTCCTCGGCATCACCCTATAATCCTTTCTCCTTTCCTAATTACACGTTTCCGTCTTACTGATTCGTCATGTACTTTGTCACGAACAAGATTAGATTTTGTTATCCTGTGGATGGTAGTGGCTAGTTTATTGTGCACCTCATACCCATCCTGTGGATGGTAGTGGCTAGTTTATTGTGCACCTCATACCCATCCTGTGGATGGTAGTGGCTAGTTTATTGTGCACCTCATACCCATCCTGTGGATGGTAGTGGCTAGTTTATTGTGCACCTCATACCCATCCTGTGGATGGTAGTGGCTAGTTTATTGTGCACCTCATACCCATCTGTGGATGGTAGTGGCTAGTTTATTGTGCACCTCATACCATCCTGTGGATGGTAGTGGCTAGTTTATTGTGCACCTCATACCCATCCTGTGGATGGTAGTGGCTAGTTTATTGTGCACCTCATACCCATCCTGTGGATGGTAGTGGCTAGTTTATGTGCACCTCATACCCATCCTGTGGATGGAGTGGCTAGTTTATTGTGCACCTCATACCCATCCTGTGGATGGAGTGGCTAGTTTATTGTGCACCTCATACCCATCCTGTGGATGGTAGTGGCTAGTTTATTGTGCACCTCATACCCATCCTGTGGATGGTAGTGGCTAGTTTATTGTGCACCTCATGCCCATCCTGTGGATGGTAGTGGCTAGTTTATTGTGCACCTCATGCCCATCTGTGGATGGTAGTGGCTATTTATTGTCACCTCATACCCATCATGTGGATGTAGTGGCTAGATTTATTGTCACCTCATACCCATCCTGTGGATGGTAGTGGCTAGTTTATTGTGCACCTCATACCCATCCTGTGGATGGTACTGGCTAGTTTATAGTGCACCTCATACCCATTCTGTGGATGGTAGTGGCTAGTTTATAGTGCACCTCATACCCATTCTGTGGATGGTAGTGGCTAGTTTATTGTGCACTCATACCCATCCTGTGGATGGTAGTGGCTAGTTATTGTGCACTCATACCCATCCTGTGGATGGTAGTGGCTAGTTTATTGTGCACCTCATACCCATCCTGTGGATGGTAGTGGCTAGTTTATTGTGCACCTCATACCCATTCTGTGGATGGTAGTGGCTAGTTTATTGTGCACCTCATACCCATCCTGTGGATGGTAGTGGCTAGTTTATTGTGCACCTCATACCCATCCTGTGGATGGTAGTGGCTAGTTTATTGTGCACCTCATACCCATCCTGTGGATGGTAGTGGCTAGTTTATTGTGCACCTCATACCCATCCTGTGGATGGTAGTGGCTAGTTTATTGTGACCTCTAATTGATGCATGGCAGATACTAACCCATCCTGTGGATGGTAGTGGCTAGTTTATTGTGCACCTCATACCCATCCTGTGGATGGTAGTGGCTAGTTTATTGTGAAGCCCAGCCTGAAGCAATGCATGAAGTCAGAACTGAAGCCCAGCCTGAAGCAATGCATGAAGCAGATGAAGCCCAGCCTGAAGCAATGCATGAAGCAGAACTGAAGCCCAGCCTGAAGCAATCTGAAGTCAGAACTGAAGCCCAGCCTGAAGCAATGCATGAAGCCAGAACTGAAGCCCAGCCTGAAGCAATGCATGAAGTCAGAACTGAAGCCCAGCCTGAAGCAATGCATGAAGTCAGAACTGAAGCCCAGCCTGAAGCAATGCATGAAGCCAGAACTGAAGCCCAGCCTGAAGCAATGCATGAAGTCAGAACTGAAGCCCAGCCTGAAGCAATGCATGAAGCCAGAACTGAAGCCCAGCCTGAAGCAATGCATGAAGCCAGAACTAAAGCCCAGCCTGAAGCAATGCATGAAGTCAGAACTGAAGCCCAGCCTGAAGCAATGCATGAAGCCAGAACTGAAGCCCAGCCTGAAGCAATGCATGAAGCCAGAACTGAATCCCAGCCTGAAGCAATTCATGAAGCCAGAACTGAAGCCCAGCCTGAAGCAATGCATGAAGCCAGAACTGAAGCCCAGCCTGAAGCAATGCATGAAGCCAGAACTGAAGCCCAGCCTGAAGCAATGCATGAAGCCAGAACTGAAGCCCAGCCTGAAGCAATGCATGAAGCCAGAACTGAAGCCCAGCCTGAAGCAATTCCTGAAGTCAGAACTGAAGCCCAACCTGAAGCAATGCATGAAGCCAGAACTGAAGCCCAGCCTGAAGCAATGCATGAAGCCAGAACTGAAGCCCAGCCTGAAGCAATTCATGAAGCCAGAACTGAAGCCCAGCCTGAAGCAATTCATGAAGCCAGAACTGAAGCCCAGCCTGAAGCAATTCCTGAAGTCAGAACTGAAGCCCAGCCTGAAGCAATGCATGAAGCCAGAACTGAAGCCCAGCCTGAAGCAATGCATGAAGCCAGAACTGAAGCCCAGCCTGAAGCAATGCATGAAGCCAGAACTGAAGCCCAGCCTGAAGCAATGCATGAAGTCAGAACTGAAACCCAGCCTGAAGCAATTCCTGAAGTCAGAACTGAAGCCCAGCCTGAAGCAATGCATGAAGCCAGAACTGAAGCCCAGCCTGAAGCAATGCATGAAGCCAGAACTAAAGCCCAGCCTGAAGCAATTCATGAAGCCAGAACTGAAGCCCAGCCTGAAGCAATGCATGAAACCAGAACTGAATCCCAGCCTGAAGCAATGCATGAAGTCAGAACTGAAGCAATGCATGAAACCAGAACTGAATCCCAGCCTGAAGCAATGCATGAAGTCAGAACTGAAGCAATGCCTGAATTATAAATGAACCCAATATGTCTAAAAACAAAAGAAATATTCATATTATTTTCAACATTATTTTTTTCTGAAACATGATTCTATTACATTCGTGTCGACTATGGCCTTGGTTGATGCAACCTTCTCAACCTTGGTTGATGCAACCTTCTCAACCTTGGTTGATGCAACCTTGTTGCATGCAAAGAGTATGTAACCTTTATTCGGAGCATGTTAAACACACCACATAGGCTCTCCAACCAGCGAACCATCGTTAAGGGTTTGGTGATGGGCATCATCAAATCAACGACTCGGTTCAGCCAATTAAAATGCGAGTTTAACAATGACAAAGGTGACGTGGATACCAATCGCGGTTTGTCATTGGAATACCTTCTCGGCCTTGGTTGATGCAACCTCAACCTTGGTTCATACAACCTCATAACTTAAGGTTCATACAACCTTCTACCCACCTTGGTTCATTAGCAAAACCTCTCAACCTTGGTTCATACAACCTTCTCAGCCTTGGTTCATAAACCCCCAACCTTCTCGGCCTTGGTTCATACAACCTTCTAGCCTTGGTTCCATTCTTGTACACTTCTCGGCCTTGGTTCATTTGACAACCTTCTCGGCCTGGTTCAGAACCTTGGCCTTGCATACAACCTTCAGCCTTGGTTCATACAACCTCTCGGAGAACCTTGGTTCATACAATCTTCTCGCTGGGCATCACTTGGCGTTCATCAACCTTCTCAGCCTTGGTTCATACAATCTTCTCAGCCTTGGTTCATACAACCTTCTCGGCCTTGGTTCATACAACCTTCTCAGCCTTAGTTCATACAACCTTCTCAGCCTTGGTTCATACAACCTTCTCAGCCTTGGTTCATACAACCTTCTCGCCTTGGTTCATACAACCTTCTCAGCCTTGGTTCATACAACCTTCTCAGCCTTGGTTCATACAACCTTCTCAGCCTTGGTTCATACAACCTTCTCGGCCTTAGTTCATACAACCTTCTCAGCCTTGGTTCATACAATCTTCTCGGCCTTGGTTCCTACAACCTTCTCAACCTGGTTCATACAACCTTCTCAGCCTTGGTTCATACAACCTTCTCAGCCTTGGTTCATACAACCTTCTCGGCCATGTTCATAATTCGGCCTTGGACATAAACCTTCTCGGCCTTGGTTCATCAACCTTCTCAGCCTTGGTTCATACAACCTTCTCAGCCTTGGTTCATACAACCTTCTCGGCCTTGGTTCATACAACCTTCTCAGCCTTGGTTCATACAACCTTCTCGGCCTGTTCTAACCTTCTCAGCCTTGGTTCATACAACCTTCTCGGCCTTGGTTCATACAACCTTCTCAGCCTTGGTTCATACAACCTTCTCGGCCTTGGTTCATAAACCTTCTCAGCCTTGGTTCATACAACCTTCTCAGCCTTGGTTCATACAACCTTCTCGGCCTTAGTTCATACAACCTTCTCAGCCTTGGTTCATACAACCTTCTCGGCCTTGGTTCATACAACCTTCTCAGCCTTGGTTCATACAACCTTCTCAGCCTTGGTTCATACAACCTTCTCGGCCTTGGTTCATACAACCTTCTCAGCCTTGGTTCATACAACCTTCTCGTCCTTGGTTCATACAACCTTCTCAGCCTTGGTTCATACAACCTTCTCAGCCTTGGTTCATACAACCTTCTCAGCCTTGGTTCATACAACCTTCTCAGCCTTGGTTCATACAACCTTTCAGCCTTGGTTCACACCTTCAGCCTTGGTTCATACAACCTTCTCAGCCTTGGTTCATACAACCTTCTCGGCCTTGGTTCATACAACCTTCTCGGCCTTGGTTCATACAACCTTCTCAACCTTGGTTCATACAACCTGCTCAGCCTTGGTTCATACAACCTTCTCAGCCTTGGTTCATACAACCTTCTCGGCCTTTTATTCATACAACCTTCTCGGCCTTGGTTCATACAACCTTCTCAGCCTTGGTTCATACAACCTTCTCAGCCTTGGTTCATACAACCTTCTCGGCCTTGGTTCATACAACCTTCTCGGCCTTGGTTCATACAACCTTCTCAGCCTTGGTTCATACAACCTTCTCAGCCTTGGTTCATACAACCTTCTCGGCCTTGGTTCATACAACCTTCTCAGCCTTGGTTCATACAACCTTCTCGGCCTTGGTTCATACAACCTTCTCGGCCTTGGTTCATACAACCTTCTCAGCCTTGGTTCATACAACCTTCTCGGCCTTGGTTCATACATCCTTCTCGGCCTTGGTTCATACAACCTTCTCAGCCTTGGTTCATACAACCTTCTCAGCCTTGGTTCATACAACCTTCTCAGCCTTGGTTCATACAACCTTCTCGGCCTTGGTTCATACAACCTTCTCGGCCTTGGTTCATACAACCTTCTCGGCCTTGGTTCATACAACCTTCTCAGCCTTGGTTCATACAACCTTCTCAGCCTTGGTTCATACAACCTTCTCAGCCTTTTGAAAACCAATTGGATGGTTTATTCACGTGGGAAATTTTAACCATCCGATTGATTTTCAAAATACTGAGAAAGTTGTACCAAGCAAGTCCATGGTTGACAGGAGTATAATAGTATCACGTTTCATAAAAAGTAGTTTTGATAATAATATGAATATTGCTTTTGGTTCATATAAATTGGATTGATGTATAATTAATAAAATTTGGGAAGAGTATCAGTTGTGTTTCACAGAGTCGGGTGTTGTGACGTGACTGTGAGGTGTAGTCTTGTTGTTGTGATGTGACTGCGAGGTGTAGTCTTGTTGTGACGTGACTGTGAGGTGTAGTCTTGTTGTGACGTGACTGTGAGGTGTAGTCTTGTTGTGACGTGACTGTTAGGTGTAGTCTTGTTGTTGTGACGTGACTGTGAGGTGTAGTCTTGTTGTTGTGACGTGACTGAGGTGTGGTCTTGGTGTTGTGACGTGATTGTGAGGTGTAGTTTGGTGTTGTGACGTGACTGTGAGGTGTAGTCTTGTTGCTGTGACGTGACTGTGAGGAGTAGTCTTGCCCTTATATGCCTTCCTGTTGATGTTATATTTTTACAGTTCCTTGATAATGTGAGAAGTCACGAAAGCGCTTGGAATTTCACTATTTTTTTCCACTACAATCAAGACTTCGTTCATAAGCATCAGTTCAGCCTGAAAAATTAGTGCCAGTTCAGCCAGACTGTTCTGACAGCTGCTAGTAACCATCCCTGTTTGTCAGGCACAGTGCCTCACCCCCCGTCACACTTCACCAGAGACGTGACCAGGGCATCTAGTGTCATATTAGTGCCGCTGATGAGGAAAACTAAGTTCCTGGAGTGACAGTGAGGAGAGGAGGCAGTGCCACTAGGGTGACAATGAGAAGAATAAGTAGTGCCACTAGGGTGACAGTGAAGAGACTAGATAGTGCCACTAGGGTGATAGGAGACTAGGTAGTGCCACTAGGGTGACAGTGAGGAGACTAGGTAGTGCCACTAGGGTGACAGTGAGGAGACTAGGTAGTGTCACTAGGGTGACAGTGAGGAGACTAGGTAGTGCCACTAGGGTGACAGTGAGGAGACTAGGTAGTGAGACTGGGGTGACAGTGAGGAGACTAGGTAGTGCCACTAGGGTGACAGTGAGGAGACTAGGTAGTGTCAATAGGGTGACAGTGAGGAGACTAGGTAGTACCACTAAGGTGACAGTGAGGAGACTATGTAGTGCCACTAAGGTGACAGTGAGGAGACTAGGTAGTGCCACTAGGGTGACAGTGAGGAGACTAGGTAGTACCACTAAGGTGACAGTGAGGAGACTATGTAGTGCCACTAAGGTGACAGTGAGGAGACTAGGTAGTGCCACTAGGGTGACAGTGAGGGATGGAGGCAGTGCCACACAACATTTGCTTTGAGACGGAGTGTAGTGGGTGTTGGAGGGAGTGCAGTGGGTGTTGGAGGGAGTGCAGTGGGTGTTGGTGGGAGTGTAGTGAGTGTTGGAGGAAGTGTAGTGGGTGTTGGAAGGAGTGTAGTGGGTGTTGGAGGGAGTGTAGTGGGTGTTGGAGGAAGTGACGGAGGGAATCCCAAGCAAAGTGTTGGAGACAGTGTCACCCATCACCCCCACAACCAACCCCCATTCCCCCCATCCCCAAAACCACAACCAAAACAATAATCACCATCACCCCCACCACTACCACCATCCCCGCCACCACCACCCCCAACTACTACTACTACTAATAATAATACAACTACCACCACCACTACCACCCTCGCCAGCTGGTAGTGGTGGTTGTCACCTTACATCTCTGCTGAAGTTACATAAATTAATCTTCTGAAGACAGCCCCAGGTAGTTGAAAATTAATTCTGTATTACACACTAAGTTCTTGGCTGAGCAGAATTGATTTTGTCACCGTCGTCAACACCTCAAACAATTATACCAAGGAATCAAGCTATCTGTTTCTTCACTCTGTTTAAGGTCAGTACTTCACCCTAAGGTCAGTACTTCACCCTAAGGTCAGTACTTCACCCTGACTAAGGTCAGTACTTCACCCTGACTAAGGTCAGTACTTCACCCTGACTAAGGTCAGTACTTCACCCTGACTAAGGTCAGTACTTCACCCTGACTAAGGTCAGTACTTCACCCTGACTAAGGTCAGTACTTCACTCTGACTAAGGTCAGTACTTCACCCTGACTAAGGTCAGTGCTTCACCCTAAGGCCTGTTCTTCACACAGGTTTAGGGCAGGTCGCTCCTGCCTTTCACACTGACTAAGGTCAGTACTATCATCTGACGGATGCAGTCACTTGGAGTGTACTGAAGGACAAGAGCTTCGACATATCGTAAGGCCATGTTTTTACACGGTTGGGACTAGGTCGTATCATACCTGTTAACACTGCTAGGAGATGCATTACAAGATGCGTCGCTAAGGATGTACTGGAAAGGCAAGCAGTGATGGATAATTCGACTTTACATTAACTTTTTACCTAATATTCGACATATGTGACCGTGGTGAGATAGCACACAAGATGCGTGCAAGGGAGTAACTGGTAAAGTGGGCAGGTGGATATTCGACTTTCCAAAACATAAGAACATAAAAAAGGAGGAAATCTGTAAACAGGCCTATTGGCCCATACTGGGCAAGTCCTTGTCAAATCCAAATAGAAGCCAGAGTGGTAGTAATAAATAGAGTGAAGTCGAAGGCTGACACAGTGAAAAGCTACGTTCCTCAAGGTATAAAACTCACCCCACTTCTGTTTCTCATTGTTATATCAGACACTGACAAGAACATGAATCACAGAGCCATAACATCTTTTACTGATGACACCAGAAGCTCCGTGAAAGTGATGTCCGTCGTAGACACAGCTAATCTTCAGGTGAATATAAATCAAGTCATCCAGTGGACCTCAGACAACAATATGATGTTGAACAAGAACAAGTTTCTGTTGCACAGCTATGGAAGAATGGACGAATAAAGACTATAACGGAGCAAAGGATAAATTTAAATCACTCAATAGAGCAAAAGTCGCATATGTGAGATTTGTGAATAATCATGTTTAGAAAATCTCACATTCAAGGATCACAACAATGTTGCTGCTACTGCAGGGACAATGATGGACTGGATAACTAGAACTTTCAAGACAAGAGATGCTGAGCCAATGATGATACTCATTAGATCAGTTGTTGTCTCCAGGCTGGAATACTGCTGTATACTGACCACCACCTTCAAGACAGGCCAGACTGCTCAGCTGGAAAACGTACAGGAAACGCACACTGCTGGTATTCTTATACTCAATTAACCTTCTGAACTACTGGGGAAGCTTGAAATACCTTAAAGTGTATTTTTTGGAACGTAGGTGAAAAAGACACATGATAATTTATACCTGGAAAATCCTGTAGTGACTGATCCAAATCCTGAACACTGAAATCACTTTGTATGACATCAAGAGACTTGGCAGACGGTGCAAATATACCTACCATAAGAAGCAACTCAGCGACGAGTACACTAAGAGAGAACTCGATGAGTGTCAGATAGCCCTTTGGCTATCAGGAGGAAACTGTACAAGTTCTTCAAAGCAGTTCCTGTTCAGTCGGGCTGTGGTTTGTACGTTGCAGTGCGTGCGGCCAGTAGAAACAGCCTGGTTGATCAGGCCTTGGTCCACCGTGAGGCCTGGTCTTGGACCGGTCCGCGGAGGCGTTGACTCCCACCCGGAAGCATCTTCAGGCCTCCTTCAGGTTAGAACCACGGTAACTACTACATCACCCAGGTTAGAACCACGGTAACTACTACATCACCCAGGTTAGAACCACGGTAACTACTACATCACCCAGGTTAGAACCACGGTAACTACTACATCACCCAGGTTAGAACCAGGGTAACTACTACATCACCCAGGGCAGGAACACTATGCCTCACCCACTACAGAACTACTACTACTATATCTATGGAAAATACATGTTTACAAAGCATAGCTGCATTTTTCTGAGGCAGAAGTGAGTGTGTTGGCTGAGTCAGTCGACGGGCTGTGTGTGTGTGTGTATACTCACCTATATGTGGTTGCAGGGGTCGATTCATTGCTCCTGGCTCCACCTCTTCACTGATCGCTACTAGGTCCTCTCTCTCCCTGCTCCATGAGCTTTATCATACCTCGTCTTAAAGCTATGTATGGTTCCTGCCTCCACTACCTCACTTCCCAGACTATTCCACTTTCTGACAACTCTGTGACTGACGAAATACTTCCTAACATCCCTCTGACTCATCTGAGTCTTCAACTTCCAATTGTGACCCCTTGTTTCTGTGTCCCATCTCTGGAACATCCTGTTGTGTGTGTGTGTGTGTGTGTGTGTGTGTGTGTGTGTGTAAGACATCATCATTTTCCAACATAGTTAAGAACAACGTTCAGGAAACGAGATAACTAATAAGATAACTACAGGCAAAATAGTTATCTATAAAAACATGGGAGAAGATCTGTAAATAAAGTCCAGCTCAAGAAACAAGAGACCATCTCAGACTCAATACGTGTACTCTCAACATATTATTGCAATAACAGAGACTTAGGGTCAGTATTTAATACATACCTGCTGAACGCCACATACAGACAGGTGTATAAATTACTAATGGAGTCATACAGGAAAGCGGGCGGAGTGCTGATGTATATTAGGGACAATTTAAATGGTTGCATCAGAAAAGAATATAAATACAAAAGAAGCAGATGATGGAATCCGTTTGCCTCCAGCATCTTAAAGAAGATTAAAAGGTAGATAGTGACTACATTAAAATTCTATGGGAGGAAAATGGTAAGGAATGTAGATTCGAAAATGTTGTTTCAGTGAGAGATTTTAACTTAAGTCTTATTGAAGAATAAGACAAATGTGCAACAGTTGGGTAACTTTATTCTTGCACAGGTGTCTTACTCTTCAACTTGTCGATATTGCATACCATTTTCAACATATGTAACAATGCTCAATAATGACCCACATGGAGCCAGAAACTCAGGAGATTAATTGATCTGTATATTTCGACCCCCTTCTGGGGTCCTCTTCAGCAGATACACGAGTGATAGGAGAACATCAATATATAGGGAGGGTTGCACCTCACTCCGTACAGTCTGACATGAAATCTAGAGGCTGTCCAGGATTGTTTTAAAAATATATAAGAAAATAATTAGGTCAAACAACCTGCTGTACCTGGTTCTGGCAAACAAACAACCTGCTAGACCTGGTTCTGGCAAACAAACAACCTGCTGGACCTGGTTCTGGCAAACAAACAACCTGCTGGACCTGGTTCTGGCAAACAACCTGCTGGACCTGGTTCTGGCAAACAAACAACCTGCTGGACCTGGTTCTGGCAAACAAACAACCTGCTGGACCTGGTTCTGGCAAACAAACAACCTGTTGGACCTGGTTCTGGCAAACAAACAACCTGCTGGACCTGGTTCTGGCAAACAACCTGCTGGATCTGGTTCTGGCAAACAAACAACCTGCTGGACCTGGTTCTGGCAAACAAACAACCTGCTGGACCTGGTTCTGGCAAACAAACAACCTGCTGGACCTGGTTCTGGCAAACAAACAACCTGCTGGACCTGGTTCTGGCAAACAAACAACCTGCTGGATCTGGTTCTGGCAAACAAACAACCTGCTGGACCTGGTTCTGGCAAACAAACAACCTGCTGGACCTGGTTCTGGCAAACAAACAATCTGCTGGACCTGGTTCTGGCAAACAACCTGCTGGACCTGGTTCTGGCAAACAAACAACCTGCTGGACCTGGTTCTGGCAAACAAACAACCTGCTGGACCTGGTTCTGGCAAACAAACAACCTGCTGGACCTGGTTCTGGCACACAAACAACCTGCTGGACCTGGTTCTGGCACACAAACAACCTGCTGGACCTGGTTCTGGCAAACAAACAATCTGCTGGACCTGGTTCTGGCAAACAAACAATCTGCTGGACCTGGTTCTGGCAAACAAACAACCTGCTGGACCTGGTTCTGGCAAACAAACAACCTGCTGGACCTGGTTCTGGCAAACAAACGATCGCTGATCACTAATCATGAGGTTAATGAAGAGCTTTGAGAGTGACCACAAATCACTTAGTTTTAGCATCTCATGGAATCACCATAGCAACGATAACAGAGCCATGGACCTCGATTATCCTCGGGGATTATACGGGGCCAAGGGGGCCACTTAACTAGTGTGAACTGTGGTAACCTGTACAGGAAGTATCGTGAGTTAGACCGGATGGACAGCGGTAACAGATGTACAAACTTCCAAAGGCGCATTTACTCCCTAAATGGATAAACAATAGACTAAAAACATCTCTTGACTTATAAGAGAAACATTCACAGGCAGTTAAAGGAAGAGAGAGTCAACTTACGGACCAACATATTCAACTCAACAGAGAGGAAGAATAAAATGAAGATAAACCAGAAGAGAATATGAAATTAAAGTTGTGAGATAATCAAAGACCAACCTGAAGGGTTTCTTGCACTTAAGTGTAACTCAGGTCAACTTACTGATAGTGACAAAGAAATCTAACCATATTCTTGCCACTTATTTCCACTCTGTTTTTAAACAAGCGGATACAAATGAAATCCCAGGGATCAATAATCAGAAGGTCAGGACAAGAATAAATAAAATCCAAGATTATTAAAGCCAAACAAAATTTTGAGAGAAGCACAGGAAATATAATTTCTAGAGTGAAACGTGGAATCTGCTAGCAATAATGGACTTAGCTAGTAAAAATTAAGGTAAACTAGTCCCCAGACACCAAATGATTTGAAGAGAAGAAAGAGGAGCAACTTCGTCAAATATCGTAAATTTGTAAATCTGTAGACGACACAGAGAATAAAGTCACAATACAGTGACTGGAGCTTCACACAACTCGCACACCAGAAACTTATGACGACGTTTCGGTCCGATTTGGACCATTAACTAATCAAACACTAGTTAATGGTCGTATATAGACGGGTTATTGTGTATAGATGACATAAACAGACTTCTTGTTGTTAGGACATGTCATACAAGTGTAAGGGGGGGGGGACAAAATCCGCAATACCGTGGCTGGAACAACTCACACTATTTACACAGAAACTAGACTACGTTTCGTCCCGTCTTGAACCATTATTAAGTTGCGAATGTGATAATGATATACAATTCCGACAAGCTGATAAAGTAAGACACATGTGCAACAGTTGGGCATCTTTATTCCGAAACGTTTCGCCCACACTGTAGGCTTCTTCAGTCGAGCACAGAGGAGGCAAGAGTAAAGATGTAAAACTGATATAATCAGTCCATCGACCCTCAAAGACTGAAGAAGTCTACTGTGTAGACGAAACGTGTCGGTGTAAAGATACCTAACTGTTGCACACGTGTCTTATCATCATTATTAAGTTGCAACAATTCGATAATGATCCCAGACAGATCAAAAGGTCTTCTAAAACTGGCTCCCTAAAGTGTGGGTCATTTTGTGAACTGTTGCAGCCACGGTATTGTGATGTTTTGTTCTTTGCTGTGTGTTTGTCCGTTTTGTGTGTGTGGGAAGGAAGGAGCTGGCAGTGACTAACACTGCCTTCTATCAACCATCCTCGGCCTAAAACCTGCCTCTCACCCCTTCAATGTTGTTACATTCTCTAGAGGGTGATTTTTTTGTCGTTTAGACTGACAGAAATGTAGTGATACATGAAAAAGGGTGCACCTGGCACCCGACCTGGCACTGAATTGTATAAAACATGACCTGAGGTATCACTGGTGCCCCCGACACTCCAGTGAAATGAGTAGACAAATTATGGTTATCTAGATGGCTTCTAATAATATCAGCTATAATTGACTCTAGTAATTTGCCTACAATTGACATCAGGCTTATTGGGCGGTAATTTGACGGTAGTGACTTGTCCCCTGCTTTAAAAATAGGAATTACATTAGCCATCTTCCACATATCAGACACTACACCTGTTTGAAGAGTTCAATGTTACCTTTCCCATCAATGGGTGAGGCAGGGGCACTATGCTCTCCCTATCTTCCATACGCTGGTGTGTCTAACCTGATTTTTTTCCTTCTTCACAAAAGCTCGACACTGGTAAGTTTCAAACACAGGCTGGACAAAAACACTATAAAGTTCCAAGGCAGACTGGATCAATACAATGGCAAGTTTTATACACACCATCACCACCACCAACACACACACACACACACACACACACACACACACACACACACACACACACACACACACACCATCCCCAAACACCATCGCCATTATTCCATACTTACCCGTTACGCCACCACCACCATCAACAATACAATTAGATCATTATGTGCAGTGGAAACTCACACACGTCCCTACCACCAACAACACTGCCACCACTACCACCACTGGCATCAGTGGCACCACCACTGGCATCATCATGTACACAGTGCCAGTATCTTCTTCATCAACAAACAGGAAATTTCTTAAAATGATTCATAAGCTTAACTGGGAAAAATATTTACTGCCATATAGCTGTGTCTCTCTCTCGTCTCTTTCACATCTCTGGTGAGACACACATCTCTGGTGAGACACATCTCTGGTGAGACACATCTCTGGTGAGACACACATCTCTGGTGAGACACACATCTCTGGTGAGACACACATCTCTGCTTGAGAAACACATATCTCTGATGAGAGGCATCTCTGATGAGATATACATATCTCTGGTGAGAGACATTTATGTCTCAACACTGGTGAGGACACATCTTATGTGTCCTAATATCGAGGAGACCAGATGGTGACTCATTTCTCAGAGAGCAGGAAAACGTGTCTCCAGACACGACCCATAGTTAGTTACACCGTAGTATGTATTTATCACGGTGAGGCGCTAAACCCGCAGAGCTTTAGAGCTCTGGCTTGCCGGAGCTTGGTCTTGACACTGCACTTAATAGAGTCACTACTTGGTACTGTCTAAAGAGGATAATATCCTCATGGCTATACTGAATACAGTTAAGTCTGACCAGAATATATCACGTGTGGTGTTTGGAGAATGTGTTACACACACACACACACACACACACACACACACACACACATACACACACAGCTTTTACTAAAGAATTGAGAAAGTCCCTTCACGTAAGGCGGAAGGTTGTGAGAAGGTGCAATCACTCACACGCATGCACGCATATAAGTGCTTGCTCTCTCTCTCTCACTCTCTTTTATATTTGTGTTCAGTTTGTTTTGTTGTGAAAATTGAACTCAATAAAGTACCTCAGTATAAAAACAAGCCAGGTCAACCAGGTCACTAAGCCAACAGAACTCAAGCAACATGGAAGCAAGAAGACAGTGTTGTTACTCAACACTTCGTGGAAGTCTCAACACAGTAGCACTTACTGCTCCGTAGTGCTCACTACAGTAACACAGTGAACCTTACTGCACTGTAGTGCTCACTACAGTAACACAGTGAACCTTACTGCACTCGTATTTCAGATACATTGGCCCCTCTCAGCAGCTCTGTGACTCTTCGCCTTCGTCTGTATAGGAAGCGTCTCTCTTTTTCTAGTTTACATCTTCTCTTTCTTTTTCTTAATGAAATGTGTTTTGAACAGATCTCAAGAACCACAGAGTTCATTTTTTTAGGAAAATGTTCGGATCCATGTTTGTTTCATTTAGGACATGGTTGACTTGATCCCATTGTATGATTTTATTATTAAAATTGAATTTTGTGAAGAGACCTTCATGACTGATCACATTTTGCTGGTCAGGAGTCCTGTGCATACATGTCTGTACCTCTATTATGTTGTGATCTGAGTGTATTGTCTTCGATACGGTTATATTACGTATCAGATCGTCGTTGTTAGTGAAGATGAGTTCCAGTATATTTTCTAGTCTTCTAGGCTCTAATATTTGCTGGTTTAAGGTGAATTTGGTGCAGAGATTTAATAGTTCGTGTGTGTGTAAATTTTCATCCGAGCTGCCACCTGGTGTGATCTCTGCTAAAACATTGTTTGCTATACTCCTCCATTTTAGGTGTGACCATGGTGTAATAGCGCACAAAATGTCTGATAAAGGAATAACAGGAAAAGTTGGTAGATGGATCTATAACTTCCTGACAAATAGAACACAAAGAGTAATAGTAAACAGAGTAAAATCCCAGGCAGCCACGGTGATATGCTCTGTTCCACAAGGCACAGTACTCGCTCTCATTCTATTCCTCATCCTCATTTCTGACATAGAGATGTAAGCCATAGCTCCGTGTCTTCCTTTGCAGATGACACCCGGATTGCCATGACAGTGACCTCCATCGAAGACACCGCAAGACTCCAAGCGGACATCAACCAAATCTTCAAATGGGCCACTCAAAACAATATGAAGTTCAACGAGGAGAAATTTCAACTACTCAGATATGGAAAACTTGAGGAAATTAAAAAATGTATCAGGGTATAAGACAAATTCTAACCATACAATAGAGCGAAAAAGAAATGTGAAGGACCTGGGAGTGATAATGTCAGAGGATCTCGCCTTCAAAGACCACAACAATGTATCTACCTTATCTGCTAAGAAAATGATAGGATGGATAATGAGAACCTTCAAAACTAGTGACGCCAAGCCCATGATGATTCTCTTCAAATCACTTGTTCTCTCTAGGCTGGAATACTGCTGTACTCTAAAGGCCCCCTTCAAGGCTGGCGACATTGCTGACCTGGAGAACGTACAAAGAACTTTCACGGCACACATAAGTACGATAAGGCACCTAAATTACTGGGAACGGTTGAAGGTCCTTGATATGTATTCCCTGGAACGCAGGCGAGAGAGATACACTTGGAAGGTCCGGGAGGGATTGGTACCAAACCTGCACACGAAAATCACTCCCTATGAAAGCAAAAGACTTGTAAGGAGATGCAACATTCCCCAGATGAAAAGCAGGGGCGCCACGAGTACAATGAGAGACAACACAATAAGTGTCTGGGGCCCAAGACTGTTCAACTGCCTCCCAGCATACATAAGGGGGATTATCAATAGACCCCTGGCTGTCTTCAAGAAGACACTGGACAGGCACCTAAAGTCAGTACCTGACCAACCGGGCTGTGGTTCGTATGTCAGTTTGCGTGCGGCCAGAGTAACAGCCTGGTTGATCAGACCCTGATCTACCATGAGGCCTGGTCTCAGACCGAGCAGCGGGGGCGTTGATCCCCGAAACCCTCTCCAGGTAAACTCCAGGTAAACACGCTGGGCTGCCGCAGCTCCTCCCCTCAAGGCTCAACACAGTCAACACAGGCTGGGCTGCCGCTGCTCCTCCCCTCAAGGCTCAACACAGTCAACACAGGCTGGGCTGCCGCTGCTCCTCCCCTCAAGGCTCAACACAGGCTGGGCTGCCGCTGCTCCTCCCCTCAAGGCTCAACACAGTCAACACAGGCTGGGCTGCCGCAGCTCCTCCCCTCAAGGCTCAACACAGTCAACACAGGCTGGGCTGCCGCTGCTCCTCCCTCAAGGCTCAACACAGGCTGGGCTGCCGCTGCTCCTCCCCTCAAGGCTCAACACAGTCAACACAGGCTGGGCTGCCGCTGCTCCTCCCCTCAAGGCTCAACACAGTCAACACAGGCTGGGCTGCCGCTGCTCCTCCCCTCAAGGCTCAACACAGGCTGGGCTGCCGCTGCTCCTCCCCTCAAGGCTCAACACAGGCTGGGCTGCCGCTGCTCCTCCCCTCAAGGCTCAACACAGTCAACACAGGCTGGGCTGCCGCTGCTCCTTCCCTCAAGGCTCAACACAGGCTGGGCTCGCTGCTCCTCCCCTCAAGGCTCAACACAGTCAACACAGGCTGGGCTGCCGCTGCTCCTCCCCTCAAGGCTCAACACAGTCAACACAGGCTGGGCTGCCGCTGCTCCTCCCCTCAAGGCTCAACACAGGCTGGGCTGCCGCTGCTCCTCCTCAAGGCTCACACAGTCAACACAGGCTGGCTGCGCAGCTCCTCCCCTCAAGGCTCAACACAGTCAACACAGGCTGGGCTGCCGCTGCTCCTCCCTCAAGGCTCAACACAGGCTGGGCTGCCGCTGCTCCTCCCCTCAAGGCTCAACACAGTCAACACAGGCTGGGCTGCCGCTGCTCCTCCCTCAAGGCTCAACACAGTCAACACAGGCTGGGCTGCCGCTGCTCCTCCCCTCAAGGCTCAACACAGGCTGGGCTGCCGCTGCTCCTCCCTCAAGGCTCAACACAGGCTGGGCTGCCGCTGCTCCTCCCCTCAAGGCTCAACACAGTCAATACAGGCTGGGCTGCCGCTGCTCCTTCCCTCAAGGCTCAACACAGGCTGGGCTGCCGCTGCTCCTCCCTCAAGGCTCAACACAGGCTGGGCTGCCGCTGCTCCTCCCCTCAAGGCTCAACACAGTCAACACAGGCTGGGCTGCCGCTGCTCCTCCCTCAAGGCTCAACACAGTCAATACAGACTGGGCTGCCGCTGCTCCTCCCTCAAGGCTCAACACAGTCAATACAGGCTGGGCTGCCGCTGCTCCTCCCTCAAGGCTCAACACAGGCTGGGCTGCCGCTGCTCCTCCCCTCAAGGCTCAACACAGTCAACACAGGCTGGGCTGCCGCTGCTCTTCCCCTCAAGGCTCAACACAGTCAATACAGGCTGGGCTGCCGCTGCTCCTCCCCTCAAGGCTCAACACAGGCTGGGCTGCCGCTGCTCCTCCCCTCAAGCGCTCTCCACACAGTCAACACAGGCTGGGCTGCCGCTGCTTCTCCCTCAAGGCTCAACACAGTCAACACAAGCTGGGCTGCCGCAGCTCTCCCCTCAAGGCTCAACACAGTCAACACAGGCTGGGCTGCCGCTGCTCCTCCCTCAAGGCTCAACACAGGCTGGGATGCCGCAGCTCCTCCCCTCAAGGCTCAAGACAGTCAACACAGGCTGGGCTGCCGCGCTCCTCCCCTCAAGGCTCAACACATAACACAGGCTGGGCTGCCGCTGCTCCTCCCTCAAGGCTCAACACAGGCTGGGCTGCGCTGCTCCTCCCTCAAGGCTCAACACAGTCAACACAGGCTGGGCTGCCGCTGCTCCTCCCTCAAGGCTCAACACAGTCAATACAGGCTGGGCTGCCGCTGCTCCTCCCTCAAGGCTCAACACAGTCAACACAGGCTGGCTGTCCCTCAGGCTCACACGCTGCTGCTGCTCCTCCCTCAAGGCTCAACACAGTCAACACAGGCTGGGCTGCGCTGCTCCTCCCTCAAGGCTCAACACAGTCAACACAGGCTGGGCTGCCGCTCCTCCCCTCAAGGCTCAACACAGGGTGGGCTCCGCTGCTCCTCCCCTCAAGGCTCAACACAGTCAATCACAGGCTGGGCTGCCGCTGCTCCTCCCTCAAGGCTCAACACAGTCAACACAGGCTGGGCTGCCGCTGCTCCTCCCCTCAAGGCTCAAACACAGGCTGGGCTGCCGCAGCTCCTCCCTCAAGGCTCAACACAGGCTGGGCTGCCGCTGCTCCTCCCCTCAAGGCTCAACACAGGCTGGGCTGCCGCTGCTCCTCCCCTCAAGGCTCAACACAGTCAACACAGGCTGGGCTGCCGCTGCTCCTCCCCTCAAGGCTCAACACAGTCAATACAGGCTGGGCTGCCGCTGCTCCTCCCCTCAAGGCTCAACACAGTCAACACAGGCTGGGCTGCCGCAGCTCCTCCCCTCAAGGCTCAACACAGTCAACACAAGCTGGGCTGCCGCTGCTCCTCCCCTCAAGGCTCAACACAGTCAATACAGGCTGGGCTGCCGCAGCTCCTCCCCTCAAGGCTCAACACAGTCAACACAGGCTGGGCTGCCGCTGATCCTCCCCTCAAGGCTCAACACAGTCAATACAGGCTGGGCTGCCGCTGCTCCTTCCCTCAAGGCTCAACACACGCTGGGCTGCCGCTGCTCATTCCCTCAAGGCTCAACACACGCTGGGCTGCCGCTGCTCCTCCCCTCAAGGCTCAACACACGCTGGGCTGCCGCTGCTCCTCCCCTCAAGGCTCAACACACGCTGGGCTGCCGCTGCTCCTCCCCTCAAACCAAACCTTCCCGACAGTTTCTCACAACAGTCCACAATTTTTGAAAAAAAAAAAAAAATTAAAACGAATATTGACATAACCAGACTTACGTAACTGGTAATGACACATACGAGCTTGGCGCTCCCCTTCTAAATACTGCTACTATTACACTACTACTACTGCTACTATTACTACTACTACTACTAGTACTACTACTGCTACCAATAGTATTATTAGTGCTAGTACTACTACTATTGCTATTATTAATACTACTACTACTACTACTACTACTACTACTTGTCGGTTCTCTGAACCATTCAACTACTACTACCACAAGTACTATTAATGCTACTACTACTACTATCGCTACTACTAATGCTGTTATTACTACTACTATTACTACTTCAACAACATCTACTACTACTGTTACTACTACTACGACTTATAATAATAATAATAATACAATAACCCCCATATAACGAACCTCGATACAACGTACATTTAAAACAAAGACCATATACCACTAGTTAAAGCGTACTTTTAATTCCTTTTACCACTATATATGTGTACAGCTTTATGGTCAGTGAACAGTCATGTACACTGTACATTGTTCACTTAACACTATTGAGATAGTACAATGAACAATATACTGTCTACAACTATCTTTGTCATGTCAGTACAAACACCAGATATTCTGAGTGTCATTTATTCTGAGGGTATGACATAAATTCTGAGGGTATGTCATAAATTCTGAGGGTATGACATAAATTCTAAGGGTATGACATAAATTCTGAGGATATTTCATAAATTCTGAGGGTATTTCATAAATTCTGAGGGTATTTAATAAATTCTGAGGGTATGTCATAAATTCTGAGAGTATGACAAAAATTCTGAGAGTATGTCATAAATTGAGGGTATAACATAAATTCTGAGGGTATGTCATAAATTCTGAGGGTATGACATAAATTCTGAGGGTATTTTATAAATTCTGAGGGTATGACATAAATTCTGAGGGTATTTCATAAATTGAGGGTATGTCATAAATTGAGGGTATGACAAAAATTCTGAGGGTATGTCATAAATTCTGAGGGTATGTCATAAATTCTGAGGGTATGTCATAAATTCAGAGGTATGACATAAATTCTGAGGGTATCTCATAAATTCTGAGGGTATAACATAAGTTTCATTGTAACAAATAACATCTATTAACAAGAACGTTCTTGCTAGTCCTACTAGGGCCTAGTACCTAGACCCTAGCCAATAACTAGCCACTAGCGTTCACATAATTGATATATCTGGGTCGCACATTAAACTAGCCACTATGAGGTGCACAATAGACTAGCCACTATGAGGTGCACAATACACTAGCCAGTGTGAGGTGCACAATAGACTAGCCACTATGAGGTGCACAATACACTAGCCAGTGTGAGGTGCACAATAGACTAGCCACTATGAGGTGCACAATACACTAGCCAGTGTGAGGTGCACAATAGACTAGCCACTATGAGGTGCACAATACACTAGCCAGTGTGAGGTGCACAATAGACTAGCCACTATGAGGTGCACAATACACTAGCCAGTGAGAGGTGCACAATAGACTTGCCACTATGAGGTGCACAATAAACTAGCTACTTCAGCGGTTAAACGTATTTACATTTCGTCGACTAACTAAAGATACACTCTAAGATAAGCTGCACTAGAAAACAAAAAACACTCTAAGCTCCTCTTCTGTTTATCAACTGTTGTTGTTTAACAGCTAAGTGTGTGTGTGTGTGTGTGTGTGTGTACTCACCTAGTTGTGGTTGCAGGGGTCGAGTCAAAGCTCCTGGCCCCGCCTCTTCACTGGCCGCTACTGGGTCACTCTCCCTGCGCCATAAGCTTTATCATACCTCTGCTTAAAGCTATGTATAGAGCCTGCATCCACTACATCGCTTCCTAAACTATTCCACTTCCCGACAACTCTGTGACTGAAGAAATACTTGTGTGTGTGTGTGTGTGTGTACTCACATATTTGTACTCGCCTATTTATAGCTGCAGGGGTTGATTCACAGTTCCTGGACCCGGTTCTTCGCTGGTCGCTACTGGGTCCACTCTCTCTCCTCTTTCCTCCTCTTCATTTTCTTTTCAGCGGAGATGAACGCATTTGTGTGTGTCCAGCATCCCTGTGTGAGTGTCCAGCATACCTGTGTAAGTGTCCAGCATCCCTGTGTGAGTGTCCAGCATCCCTGTGTGAGTGTCCAGCATCCCTGTGTGAGTGCCCAGCATCCCTGTGTGAGTGTCCAGCATCCCTGTGTGAGTGTCCAGCATCCCTGTGTGAGTGTCCAGCATCCCTGTGTGAGTGTCCAGCATCCCTGTGTGAGTGTCCAGCATCCCTGTGTGAGTGTCCAGCATCCCTGTGTGTGTGTCCAGCATCCCTGTGTGAGTGTCCAGCATCCCTGTGTGTGTGTCCAGCATCCCTGTGTGAGTGTCCAGCATCCCTGTGTGAGTGTCCAGCATCCCTGTGTGAGTGTCCAGCATCCCTGTGTGAGTGTCCAGCATCCCTGTGTGTGTGTCCAGCATCCCTGTGTGAGTGTCCAGCATCCCTGTGTGAGTGTCCAGCATCCCTGTGTGAGTGTCCAGCATCCCTGTGTGAGTGTCCAGCATCCCTGTGTGAGTGTCCAGCATCCCTGTGTGAGTGTCCAGCATCCCTGTGTGAGTGTCCAGCATCCCTGTGTGAGTGTCCAGCATCCCTGTGTGAGTGTCCAGCATACCTGTGTGAGTGTCCAGCATCCCTGTGTGAGTGTCCAGCATCCCTGTGTGAGTGTCCAGCATCCCTGTGTGAGTGTCCAACATACCTGTGTGAGTGTCCAGCATACCTGTGTGTGTCCAGCATCCCTGTGTGAGTGTCCAGCATACCTGTGTGAGTGTCCAGCATCCCTGTGTGAGTGTCCAGCATCCCTGTGTGAGTGTCCATCATCCCTGTGTGAGTGTCCAGCATCCCTGTGTGAGTGGCCAGCATCCCTGTGTGAGTGTCCAGCATCCCTGTGTGAGTGTCCAGCATCCCTGTGTGAGTGTCCATCATCCCTGTGTGAGTGTCCAGCATACCTGTGTAAGTGTCCAGCATCCCTGTGTGAGTGTCCAGCATCCCTGTGTGAGTGTCCAGCATCCCTGTGTGAGTGTCCAGCATCCCTGTGTGAGTGTCCAGCATCCCTGTGTGAGTGTCCAGCATCCCTGTGTGAGTGTCCAGCATACCTGTGTGAGTGTCCAGCATCCCTGTGTGAGTGTCCAGCATCCCTGTGTGAGTGTCCAGCATCCCTATGTGAGTGTCCAGCATCCCTGTGTGAGTGTCCAGCATCCCTGTGTGAGTGTCCAGCATCCCTGTGTGAGTGTCCAGCATCCCTGTGTGAGTGTCCAGCATCCCTGTGTGAGTGTCCAGCATCCCTGTGTGAGTGTCCAGCATCCCTGTGTGAGTGTCCAGCATCCCTGTGTGAGTGTCCAGCATACCTGTGTGAGTGTCCAGCATCCCTGTGTGAGTGTCCAGCATCCCTGTGTGAGTGTCAGCATCCTGTGTAGCCAGCATCCCTGTGTGAGTGTCCAGCATCCCTATGTGAGTGTCCAGCATCTCTGTGTGAGTGTCCAGCATCCCTGTGTGAGTGTCCAGCATCCCTGTGTGAGTGTCCAGCATCCCTGTGTGAGTGTCCAGCATCCCTGTGTGAGTGTCCAGCATCCCTGTGTGAGTGTCCAGCATCCCTGTGTGAGTGTCCAGCATCCCTGTGTGAGTGTCCAGCATCCCTGTGTGAGTGTCCAACATACCTGTGTGAGTGTCCAGCATCCCTGTGTGAGTGTCCAGCATCCCTGTGTGAGTGTCCAGCATCCCTGTGTGAATGTCCAGCATCCCTGTGTGAGTGTCCAGCATACCTGTGTGAGTGTGTACATATGCTCTGTGGTTGTGTTCCTGGGCCGGGCCGCGTGTGTAGGTCACATATAGATCTATAAAGTAGAGGATTGTTACTGTACAGTGTTCCTTGGTTGCTCCTGGGATCCTTGTTCTACCCTTGCTGTCTCTAACACTTTGGTACAACACCGGGTCCAATCACTGTGTTTTCTCTCTCTCTCTCTCTCTCTCTCTCTCTCTCTCTCGATTCCTTAAGCCAGGTCAAAGAGTTCCCATTGTTGAGTTCCTGAACTCTGGCCTTCACGAGTGAGCAGGGTGACAGGGAGCTTGATAAAGCACTGATCTATGAAGCCGGAATCTAACCCCACTGGACATGTAACACGGCAATGTGTCTCCCGTGAATCAAGATGCCAGGTATCTCCTATGCATCACGGTGCCAGTGTCTCCTATGTATCAGGGCGCCCGCGTCCTGTATGCACCTCCTACACAGGGAGGTTCAAACAACCGTTTGTAAATCTACGAGGATTTTGACGATTAGATTTTGAACAGTGAAACAACAGCCACCACAACCAATTTTCATTACGAAAGAGTTATTTCAATTATCCACTAAAAATATGGATTTACAGCATCACGTCTTCCTTAAAGACAAGAGAACAATTATTATACAACCTTAAGGACCAGAGAACAATTATTATACAACCTTAAGGACCAGAGAAAATTATTATACATCCTTAAAGACCAGAGAACAATTATTATACATCCTTAAAGACCAGAGAACAATTATTATACATCCTTAAAGACCAGAGAACAATTATTATACCACCTTAAAGACCAGAGAACAATTATACATCCTTAAAGACCAGAGAACAATTATACATCCTTTAAGACCAGAGAACAATTATACATCCTTAAAGACCAGAGAACAATTATTATACCACCTTAAAGACCAGAGAACAATTATACATCCTTAAAGACCAGAGAACAATTATACATCCTTAAAGACCAGAGAACAATTATACATTCTTAAAGACCAGAGAACAATTATTATACCACCTTAAAGACCAGAGAACAATTATACATCCTTTAAGACCAGAGAACAATTATACATCCTTTAAGACCAGAGAACAATTATACATCCTTTAAGACTAGAGAACAATTATTACGTTAACCTTAAGCATTTGTTACTAAACTTAAACTGAGACTCAGACGACGTATTGTCATTATTTTCACAAGTTTTCTTCGCCAAAATCATTAAATAAAGTCAATATTCTCCCTGAATCCATAAGTTTTTCCTGAGAGTTTCATCACTGACATGACAACATCAGTGTCACGCAGTCACATGCTGTGACATGACAACATCAGTGTCACTCAGTCACAGGCTGTGACATGACAACATCAGTGTCACCCACAGTCACAGGCTGTGACATGACAACATCAGTGTCACCCACAGTCACAGGCTGTGACATGACAACATCAGTGTCACCCACAGTCACAGGCTGTGACATGACAAGATATCATCTCAAACACAAATACACACACACACACACACACACACACTCACACAATAAAGGCACTGCAATGGATAAGAGAATACCTGACAGGGAGGCAACAGCGAGTCATGGTACGTGATGAGGTGTCAGAATGGGCGCCTGTGACGAGCGGGGTTCCATAGGGGTCAGCCCTAGGACCTGTGCTTTTTCTGCTATTTGTGAATGATATGACGGAAGGGAGAGATTCAGAAGTGTACCTGTTACAGACGATGTGAACCTAATAAGGAGAATTCAATCGGATGAGGATCAGGCAGGACTATAAAGGGACCTGGACAGGCTGCAGGCCTGGTCCAGCAACTGGCTCCTGGAGTTTAACCCTACAAGTGCAAAGTCATGAAAACTGGGGAAGGGCAAAGAAAAGTGCGGACAGGGTACAGGCTAGGGGGCCAAAGACTACAAATCTCACTCAAGTAAATGGATCTTGGGGTGAGTATAATACCGAGCACATCTGAGGGGCACATCGACCAAATAACTGCTGCAGCATATGGGCGCCTGGCAAACCTAAAAATAGCTTTTCGACACCTCAGTGAGGGATCGTTCAAGACTCTGTATACTGTGTACGTCAGGCCCATACTGGAGTATGCAGCACCAGTTTGGAACTCACACCTGGTCAAGCACGTCAAGAAATTAGAGAAAGTACAAAGGTTTGCAACAAGACTAATCCCGGAGCTAAGAGGTATGTCCTACGAAGGACAGGAGGGATAGGGGGGACATGATAAAATACTGAGACAAATTGACAAGGTGGATAGGGACAGGGTGTTTCAGAGATGGGACACAGCAACAAAGGGTCAGAATTAGAAGTTGAAGACTCAGATGAGTTACAGGAAGTAGAGTTGTCAGGAAGTGGGATAGTCTGGAGAGTGTTGTAGTGGAGGCAGGATCCATACATTGCTTTAAAATGCTCACGAAGGTGAGAGAGATAAAGAACAGAGTGTATACCACTTATTCAAGTATATACGAGCTGCGGTGTAATGTAGAGAAGAATGAACATAAAGCTGACGGTATGGAACACCAGTGCGTATAAGAAGAGCACTTTCGTTAAAGGTTCCATGATAAAGCTCATGGAGCAGGGAGAGAGTGGACCTATTAGCAACCAATGAAAAGGCGGGGCCAGGAGCTATGAATCGACCCTGCAACCACAATTAGGTGAGTACACACACACACACACACACGCCCCGATGGCATGGTGGCTAGCGCTCTTGCTTCACGCACGGAGGGCCCGGGTTCAATTCCCGGCGGGGCCGAAACATTTCGAAGTGTTTCGTACACACACACACACACACACACATATATATACAACAGGCCTAGTGTCTAATCGACATGTGCCTAGGACAAAATGGTAACTAACACACACACACACGCGCGCACGAGTGTGCGTATGCACATACATACAAGAAGAGCTAGGGCGGTGGGAAACTGACCACTACCCCCCCTGCCCCTACACCCCCCGCTCCTCCCTCTTTCCTCTCGCTCTATCTCCCTCTTCCTTTTCCTATCTCTATCTCCTTCTTTCTATCCCTCCCTTTCTCTCTTTCCCTCTCCCCGTCTCTCTATCACTTCCTCCTTATTATATATATATATATATATATATATATATATATATATCTTCCTCCTCACTTGCCCTCCCACTCCCTCCCTCCACCACTCTATCCCCCTCTCCCTCTGCCCTTCTCTCCTCTCTTTCTCTCTCCCCTTTCGCTCTCTTCCGCCTCACTTGCCCTCCCACTCCTCACTCCACCACTCTATCCCCCTCCTTCCCTCTCCCCCTACCTCATACACTCCCATCTACCAACTATTACTTTCTCTCATGTTCCTGCGCTTGTTGAAGCTGAGCTGAGCACTAGTACTAGCAGCACTAGTACTAGCAGCACTAGTATTATAATTATTAGTTTTACTAGTATTATTATAAGTATTTTATTAGTAATATTGATACATAGAAGTGAGGAGTATTTCTGGGCACACAAACATAGATGCGCCTGCATACATACACACACACATACACACAAAGTTTCCACACCTTCTGAAAGCTGACCTGACACATCCTCTCTCCCTCTCTCGCAATCCCATCACACACACACACACACACACACACACACACACACACACACACATACAAACTGTCTCTCCCCCTCAAGGTTTCCCACCCCTCCCTTTTCTCTCTCTCTCTCTCTCCATCTGTCTTTCTTTCCCCTCTACCTCTCCCTTCTCTCTCTCACTCTCTTTCCCCTTTCCTCTCCCTTCTCTCTTACTCTTCTCTCCCCCTCTACCTCTCCCTTCTCTCTCTC